>OMLF01019864.1:0-11536 GCA_900302615.1 Holocentrus rufus
TGTGTGTGTGTGTGTGTGTGTGTGTGTGCGTGTGTGTGTGTGTGTGTGTGTGTGTGTGTGTGTGTGTGCATGCGTGCATGAAACCGAGTGGAAATTTGTGCATGGAAATCTCAGTTTTTGGTGTCTGCTTACGATTGCAAGTGCACAGCAGTAGCAGCAAGAGGAATCTGACTTTCTTATACGGTAGCCTCAATACTTTCACAGTCACACATAAACAAACCAGCACTGTCTCCTTTCCCGTACAGGAAGCACTGTGCAAACAAGATGACACTTACTCTAATCGCTCCAGTATTTCTCCTCTAGCAGGGAAGATTTCTGGCTTGATTTTGTCACTTTCTGGTGGAGATTTTCCGGTCGTTGGTCTTTTTCTTTTTTCTTTGTTGTTGTTTCTGGTCGTCCTGGTCTCCCCTTCCTCAGGTCATTCTCCTCCTCCTTCTCCAACAAACCCAACAGTGTCTGCCGGGGAGTCCTGCTCCTCCAAACAAGTGGAGGAGTGGAGAGGGGGAGGAGGAAACAAGAGGAGGGAGGAAGAGCGAGCTGGGGAGAGAGAGAGAGAGAGAGAGAGAGAGAGAGAGAGAGAGAGAGAACCGAGGTTCAATGGTTATAAGGAGGGAGGAGGAGCCCAGAGCGCAGCCCAGAGGGATGAAAGGGAAAAAATGACAAAAAGACTATAATAGAAGGAACGGATTATCAGTGAGAGAGGGAGAGAAAGAGAAGAAACGGTACATTTGTCTCTATCAACAGTTGTTTTGAAGAAAAAGTCAAAAGAAAGTTTTGCTTGAAGTTACCCGGCCTCCCCTCATTTGACAGTTAACAAGTAAAAATGCCTCCCTGCCACTTTGCCCTTGGGTTGCCATAGTGTCTGATGGAGCACCTCAATAACAATAATGGGGCCCTGTTTTTCAACACTGTAATGTTTTAATTTTCAGGTATGGACCCGTGCCAAGAAGTCAGGATACTTACAGACAAAATTCTTCATGCTCCAACACGTTGATTAATCATAGCGTGTCAAACGCCACTCTGAAAAATAAGCATAATATAAGTTGCATTCCAGCACACGTCATTTTTCCATGCACATATCCAGGCATGGTTAATGGAGATATAAATAAGTGTACATCTCAAATAGTTTGCATTAAGTCTCAAGTGGACACCCAAGTCCAAGTCCATGTATGCATGCATATATACACTTTCTAAGGGGGAAAAAGTTTATTTTCATAGACCAGACCCCTACAAAAGAGTCTCATTCTCTTTTTATGGCTCTGTGGTTCCACTTAGTCAAACTTGAACTTTTTGAAGTGGTGCATGACCGATTTTGTTCATGCTCATGACATGAAAAGGCATTCAAAGTCTGCAGAATTTGAAATTACCTTGCTTGTGTTGCAGACAACGCTGTGTGTGATTCTGGGATAAACCCTAAGATCATATGTGCTCATCCAAAAATATTCAACAAGATGTAATAGTGGCTTTTTGCCTTATATGCAACTATGGGTTGAATCCTGTCAGTTAATTTTAAGGTACATACATTCAACTCCTATTTCTCCAGCCCAAAATGAAATATTTTCTTATTTATTGATTCCAATTTGGACAAACAATTCACAGGCGTGTCAACTCAATAAATTCAGTTATTGCAAAGTCCATGCATTCAGTATCATTTGCCACTAAAATGGCTTATATTTACAAAATTTCTGGAGCAAAGGCTGATGATTGACAAGATAGTATTTGGTCCATGTGAAAAAGAATCAGATGTAAGTCACCAAACTATCAGTGTATGTATGGTATGATTTATTGTTTAAATATGGTGCCCTAATAGTTTAATAGATATTTTTATATTGCTGCCCATTATAATAAAAAAAATGTTCCAAGACCAAATGTTGACTTATTTTAACCCTGACTGACCCAAATGACATCCACAGCCAATCGATCACCACGATGATGTTGCAGGTTCTTCTGTACACAATCGATGGCTTTTTACTCTTTATATTATGTGTATCCCACCATTATTACTGGACTTTACACTGAAAGCCACCTTTAAGGATGACTTTTCTTAATGAAATTCCAGTTTTCACAGTGGTTTATTGTATGTCTGAGTAATACAAGGATGAAATGGGAAAAGGTGTCATAAATGAGATCCATGAGAGCTTTTAAAGGACCTTTTTTCCACAGCAACCATTCTGACGTGAATAAACACAGGTGTTACTAATGACATTAGTGAAGGTTCTGGTTAGAAGGTTCTCTAACACCTGTGTTTACCTGCTATTTCATGTTCACATAGATGATATGAGGCAACTAACAAATCTGAAGAGGCCACATAGGAGCCTTGGAATCATACTTTGGGCATTGGATATTGTGTCAAACGCATCACAGAGGACACAAGAAGTCTCAAGATTGAGAAGTTGTTGCACCTTTCAAACAGTTGTTTGAAAGGTGCATCCTAAGCTATAAGACAGCGTATGGTATAAAGGCCACAAGCTTTATGGGGTTTCAACCATGTTGTTATTTCCTTTAAGCACTTCTTATTCCTCTCTTCTTAAGCACTGGTTGATTCTTTCACTCTGTGTCTGCTGGAGAGCAAGAGAGACATAGAGACAGAGACTGAGAGAGAGAGATTGCCAAGTATCCATCTGCTGCAAAGACACAGAGCACAGCAGTTCACAGCTTCCGTTTGGAGGAATTTCTCTGCCAGCATAAACAACCAGCACTCTTATCAAGGCAGGAAACAAAGACAAGGAGAAAATGTTCAGCCACTGCTGCCTGTTTTGGGAATGTGTATGGATGTTGTGCATCTTGTCTGAGTAACTCTGAAAAGATTGTCAGGGGTTGCTTTGCTCCATCCGCAGACTTGACCTTTTCACAGATGAAGAAAACGTCACTCATTTCCACCACTAATAGGATGCCTCTATTAGGAAAGATGTAGCAGGGGGCCTTGAAAAGGGGTGAAGATATACAGCTTATTTCACGCCGCATTCTGTCAACACCCAATCTGTCCCATCATAGGGATGCTGACAATGCAGCTCAACTGAAAAGCATTTCATCTGGTCATTTACTTTATGCATGGTTCAAGAGCATATTTCCCAATATCCACTAGATGTCACCATTGGTTTTAAGACCTTCAGAGGTCAAACGAGGCCAGGCTGAGTGAAGGCCGACATCTAGAGCTCTAATTCTACAGCAGACATCAGACAATATCTGGATGACTGTATTTCTATCACTTATCACCGGATTATCAAGTCATAATATATACATATTCAGATCTGTATGATCTGTGCTATCTACATCTGTAAGTTACATTTATGTGAGAAGGTGAGTTACTTAAATGTCTGTCTGTAAATGTTTGGCCTGTATTATTCACCTTATTCATATATTAATGTGTAATTATGTGTTTCTGTCATATTTTTATATATGTATACAGTACACTGCGTATATCTTGGTATTTAAATATCATTTCATGTTTGCACATATTTCATTTTATGTTGAATTTTCATGGAATATATTTTTTATTCTATTTTTTTGTCTTACTGTGTTCACCTGTTATTTTGCTTATTTTTCATTGATACACTTGTAGCTAATATGTACTTGACAAGTTGGAATTTTTAACTTTAAAGGCATAATATGCAAAATTGTAGCGGGTCAAGCAAGGACCCAAAAGACTCAACTGACAAAATAAATAAATAAATAAATAAAGTGAAATAAACATGTAATTTGGTGATTGAGTATACATAGTTCTCATTGTTGAACCCACTCACTGATGGGTTATTGCTTATTCTGTGGTTTTGTCAGTTGAGTCTAAATGGTCCTCACTTTAATTGACCCTCTGCAGTTCTGCCTAGTGTACCTTTAATAGTCCCCCATTTTCAATCATCATATTTACTTTCTTGTTGTCGAGTAGCAAAACATCAACTTCCCCATGGAGACGAGTTTCATCTTATCTCGTTTAAGAACAAGTAAATATGATGTCCCTCAAAAACAGAAGTGGGTGTGGCCATGTGTCAACTGTACTGGCAGCAGCCACAGTCACAGGGCTCTGCACAAGGCTGGAGAGACTGCAAAAAAAATGAAGTGGGTGTGGCCTGGTAAGAATGGGCATGGCCCAATCAGTGTGAGTGTCTGATTTCCCTTTCATAGCTATGGGCTGGTGTGGCTTGATTGAACTTTGAAGGTCAGTTAGGCTAATTTAGTATGGCTAAATTATGCTTTTTCAGTTACAAGCAAGAGGCCTCATTAAGTTAACTTCCTTCCCTTTCCCTCTTCACTTCAGAAAAAATGTGGTTCTGCAGCTCCACCCATTCAAGTTTGACACAATCTGACACCAGAGTAGCACTAACACTGAGAAGTATTGCATAACTAAACTTGTGAGAGAAACACAGAAGGCCCTCAGATGAGAGTCTTTTGGGAGCCCAGAGTTTGGACCATTAGTATTAGATTTAATTCCTCTGGTTGCCTCTAATTCTCTGGCTCTAATGTGGCAGTGGCACCTAAGAGAGGTCAGATGAGTGAGCTTATCAGGCGTCTGCTGCGCTCAGCAGAGTCTGGACTGAGCCCGAAGCATCTGTGGAAAACCGAACAGAACAGACAGTCTGTCCTGCTGCTCCTGTTCAAACACAAAAGCAGATAATATGTTGCTAAAGGGGGAATACTTTGAGTCAGTCTGCAGGTCTGACAGGTTTCATGAAAACAGAGCTGCTATTTATGAGAAAAATAGTGAACTGTATAAGGTTTCAAGCTTCTTTTTTTAATTTCTGCAATATTGATATTCATAAACACAAATACCAACAAAGTCAAATTTTACTTTAAATAAATGTAACTGAATTTAACAGAGTGAGAAAAGCATTGCATTGGCTAGCATTTTTTTTTCTCACACATTATCTAAACTTGAGCTTATCAATTTGCTTTTGAAACCCACACTCCTTTTGCACTGTTTTTGTAAGCCAGGTATGTGTCAGGATATTGTTTTGATGAAGGGATAAAGAACAGTAACCCTCTAATGAGTGGATTAAGGTTCTTTCACGCTGCCAACTACTTAACCAGCTGTGAGTACACACTGTCCTAATGCAAGAAGTGGTTTGTTCGCTCCTGTCTCTAAAATGCAAAGGCATTTTACCTCCAGTATGCACTATTCTGTGTCTTCAAGAAAGAAACTGGCTTTGTTTGTTAAGAAGTAACGTTATGCTGTTTGTGATAACATATGTATAGATAAGAAAATAATATAGCACAGATAAAACTAATGTTGGGAACCTTTCCTGTTTTCCTGTGATGTTGCATTCACTTCATCTGGGAAGGATGGTAAATACAAGATTCATACTTGAAAGTGCTGTTTCACCTCAGCTTTCAGGTGGTAAATATATCACTAGAAAGCACCACTCATCTCAGTTCTCAGTTGGTAAATATTACAAAAAAAAAAACAAAAAAAAAACCCAAGCAAATACTATTTGGACCCCATTCTCTTGCATTTAACACATTCTGATTCAAGTACCTGTCGTCAAGTTTATTCTCTCTATATCTCTCTTCTTTTTTTTTTAACAAAACAAAGATAATCAATTTTCAGCAAACAATCAATTTTGGCATTGTAAGTATCAGAAATATGGCAAGATAAAGCTAATTATTCGTGTTCATGGTGAACATTCTAAGTTTGATTTGCTATGTAAATCACCGATGAAAGGTCCAATTCATAAATTTCATATATAATAACTTTGTCTAAAAGCTGTGATTATTTTTTACTAATAAACCAAGGTTTTAAAAAAAATTAAACCATGGCGTTTGACGGCTTCACAGAATTTGAACGCTTTCGCTTTGAACGGTGAGCTCGTCAGTCCATCATTATTCCTACAGTACTTGAACACGGCATACAGACTCCGTGCGGAGCATTGGCCGACACGTGCAGAACGGATTACCCAATCTAAACAACAACAGGCTGCCATGTGAGCCGCCCAGCGCTCCGCTGTTTGGCCCATATGCAACCAATCAAAAAAATCTCTGCGGCTCGTCCATAGGCAGCCAATCACAAAAATTCTAGAGCTCTCTTCAGATTAGTGGGCGGAGCTACTGGGGTTATGGGAGACCTAATATGGGAATGATTGGGAACTACACTCTCTTTCTCTATAAATGCCAAACTTAACATGACAATAATAACTTGATATTGATAGTTTGATGACCTACGTCTAAAAATACATTATACTGACCAAATAATAATACCTGTCTGTCATTATTCCATTTCATCCACAGCAATCTGGGAGATTAGATCAGTGATTTTTCCACAGCGAAATCTGAAAAAACTCATGTCTCATGCAGCATGACTCATTCTGGTTGTTTATGTTCTATGCTGAAGAGAAATTAAGACGTACATTTGCAAATTATTTGTCTCTCTTACAGTGTCTCTTAATACAATGTTTACCTAGTGGTTAAGTTACAGGAGAGTGTGCCCTACTTCCCTACATAGAACTGCATGCCGGGGTGATACAGAGAGGAAGTGGGTGATGAAAGATGCTGAATAAACCTATTTCCCATACCTCAGTTCTGTCTCAAAAACTATGCAGCCACAACAAGGACACAACACATTCTGTCCCTTTTCTTTCAGAGTTAGAGAAACAGCAAGAAAATCTACAGAATCACTCTGGGTCTATGTGTGCATATTTTTTATTTTGGGCATCACATCTTTTAGAATCATTACTTATACCTTTGCAAATATGGCCAACAGATGCCATGCAGATCCGGTAGCTGACCTCTGTCAAATTTGTAGACTTGATTTGTCAACATGGTACGTTTAAATGTGGTAAACCTTTCAAAAGTAGCATTAATGTATCTTTTTGTGTTTCACGTTACTGAGCTGCCTAAGATTGCAGAGATTCCAAGTCTCGAGTTTCTCTCATTCTTTCCAAGTGACAACATAAATGTAACTGTGACAGCCAGTAGTGGAATAGTTAGCAAACATTATTTCCATATATGTGAAATGAACTCTATAGCCTAAATAATTAAGTTGATGTAGATTTGATCATATTGTTGGAAATTATATCATTTGTGAGTATGTTTAACATTATTCTGGGGGTTCTTTCTATTGTTTGCTGTATTGTTTTTATGTAAAGCACTTTGAGCTGCTCCTGTTGCATGAAAAGTGCTCTATAAATAAAGTCTGATTGCTTGATTGATTGAAAGTGTAAGGTATACTGTATATAATTATTCAGTACCCATAAAATACCCTATTCCTTCCAATAATTACAGCCCAAATTATTATTTTTTTGTTCGCCTTTTCCCCGATACCTTTTAATTCTCTTATGCATGGCAAAATTTCTTATAGCAAATTTCTGGTACAATCTGATAATTTAATGTCGTCATGCTTTATCGGCGAACACTCATTATTAGTAAAACATGACTGAAAACATTTATCAAACCCTGGAATGCAAGGGTCAATTCGGCATAAAGAAATTTCAGCCAGCAGCTCTGATTTCTATAAAACTGTATCTTTAAGGATATTTAAGCGTCAGTATTTAGGAAAGGTGGTGGTGAGTGGTGGCACACAGTGTGAACAATTACAAGTATAAGTGTTATTGAAATAAGAGATATATGATGGATCAAATGTATGCCGTGTTTTTTATTAGAAGCTAAAAAGTTGTTATAAGTTGTGTAGGATCGGGCAAGTAACGTTATGCTCATCGACAAGCAAGAAAACCTTAAGTTGCTAGATTTTTCATAGACCTTCGGAGAAAGATTCCGTCCACATAGCAGGAAGTGTCGGGGCTACACTCACCTCTCCTCTTTTTCCGATCTGCACTTAGTTGCTAGGGGAAGTGACGTCACCGGTGTATGACAGCTTTCACAGTGTAGGAAAAAAATCTCACAGTGTAGTAGTCGACGATTTCAGGGAGAAATCTATCATCAAAATCCGTCTCCATCCGTCTCTTTTTTGGGAATAATGACATCCAATACTCCGGGAACATAAACCACATTCTCTGGGCTATCGAATGATATGCATATTGTAGCTCTTCGAACTTAAGAAAGATAAAAAAGGGATGGTGAAAGTTGGATTGTTACAGAAGGAACTGAATCTATTGGGATTCTGGGGGAAGGGGGAGTGTGAATAAAGGGGGCTGTAAACCAGTTGAGGAAGGTGAAATATTTGCTGAGGTGACATTACCAAAAAGAGTAACGAACATTTTGGTGAAATATTTAGAACAGGGGAACGTTGGTTAGTAACGAGTAAGCAGGCGCAACATTAGAAAGGACGAGATGGAACTGAGAGTGGGCAACCGATACAGACTGGGCAGAAAAATCGGAAGTGGATCTTTTGGAGACATTTATTTGGGTGAGTACAAATTGTAACCCCCACTTCCTAGCTAGTAAGTTGTGCAACCAAATACATTTTCTGTAACCGTTAACTGTTCTGGTCAGCCGGCGAAAACAATGCTAAATTCCCAATGACGTTCATCAGCTCTTTCTAACGTCAATTATCGTTAGCTACTTTGCTAATCACTGTGTAACATAGCCAAGTTAGCTACCGTTGGCTGTGTATGAAGATAAAGCTAGTAGAACTCATTGGCTAGCTGACATGTCAGTACCCTGATAAACCTGGGAGGATTGTCTGGGAACGCTATACTAACAATCCAACGTTATGTCAGGCGTATCAGTTGTCAGAAACGAAGTTATCGCAAGGTATTTGGTGTCCATGTATGGAGATAGGGCTTGAAATACATTGACCAATCTGTGGCATTGCATGCATACATGGAAAATGCAGTAAACTGCCACAGTGTAACCTGAGCTAGCGTTTCGGCTTTTTAAAATCTTTATGCTATAGTATGGAAGACTTATTTCCAGCCTTACACAGGCTTTTGAATCCTCCAGAACTAGGTTGAATACAGGCAGACACAGTCACCCTAAATTGCAGTTGTTTGCCAGTAGCTAGCTAGGTCCCTGCCATCTGTCAGCTAATTCCAGTGCTGAAGGGCAGTAGATAACATTAGCTAGCCGGCCAGGCAATTCTGTCCTGCCCTGCAGGCTATGGCAGTCACCCATATTTTAGGATGAGACACAGTGAACCAGTTGCCTGAGTTTGCTTCCTTTTGTTTCAGTCACACATTTGTTGTTCTGGCCTTCATGCATTTGTTGGTTCTCTTTTGAGTGGTTGCCTGTATGTGTTTCTGTACAAACAAAGACTAGCCACACTGGTTTTTCCAGTCCATGGAGTCACCAGGCAGCTGTCAGGCAAAATTTCCTTTTGATATATAGTTGCTAATGAAGTTCAGCCCACTGAACTGCCAGAATCAAGTTCTGCATCAGGTTTAATCTTGTCAAAGAGATGTCAGGAGAGGTTTCAGACTCATACAACCTATGATTTGGTGACTGGTTGTTTATACGTCACTTCTCCATCATTGGTCTGAGACTGTATGGAATTTGTGCAGTTACTGTAGTGTAACTGAGCCAGGAACTTTGGGCCTGCCACACTAGCTTTCCAAGTTTGGCGCAGTGCATGCAAATGGCAGTTGCTAGTGTATAAAATTTGTAAAGCAAGTATTGTTTTTCTTGGATGACATCAGCTGTGCCACAGACAATCATGTTGTTGTTGCCTTAACGGTTTGTGTGTCACAGGGGATGTGGAAAACTGTAAATGACTGTTGCGGATGTTGTTCACAAGGACAAATTATTCACCCCCTGTTCACAGCCTTACCTTACGTAACCTGCTACTGTTATAGTGAAAATTCCATTGACCAAAATACCTGGTAGTATATAGGAATGTGTGAAAAGGTTGTCAACTGTTCAGAGATGTAGGGCTCTTAATCTTTAGCAAAAATCACAAGGTCCTCATGAAGAGCGAAAAAGGGCAATGAAGCCAAAAATTAGGCTATATTCAGGAACGCTTGCTTCATTTTGTACAGCTTTTGGGTTTGAAGACAAGCTGTGGGTATTTGAACAGGCCAGCTGACAAAACAAATAGGGTAGACCTACATGGTTGAACCCTCAAAGCAGTGAAAAAGCAAGTGTGTTTGTTGTTCGTAAATTCTACAATCTAATTTGTATAAGTCTTTGGATTGGTGTTTTTTTAGAAACTTTGGTTTCTTAAATGTGTGAACCTTGATGAATGTACAGAAAATCAATCTAAAGTCTCCAAGGGAGACCCTCATACAGCCCTGCTTGTGCAGGGCACCAGTGTGGATGTTTCTGAGAACTCCATAGCAGACATGTGGTTTTGATAAGCAAGTAACCCCGCCCCTCTTCCCGGGGTTTCTCTTTAGTGCGGAAACCCTCCTCAGACAGCCTACATATGCTTAGCTTTATGGTGACCCTTCACTGAATTACAGCATGTTGCATAACAGGGCCTGCAACATGCCCTAAACATTTACCAGGCCTGTTCCTTAGCTGTAGATGACTGCTTCACTTCTCAGTGGCCATGGACTTAAATCAAATAGGCCTGTTATGTTTTCAGTATGTTAACTTTGAGTGGAAATGGTCCTTAAACAGTGACAGGACTTCTACAACTCCCATACCCCATGAGCCTACCTTATCAGATGGTATGAAAGAAGGCGTGGCTGAGGTTGAGTTGTGTCTGCATGTGTTGGTGTTAGTCATCCCACACGCAAACACACGTGGAGAGAAGGAAGCTCCAGTCAGCCATAATTCCTCTGCCTTGCCATGCTGTGGACTAATGCGGTTAGTTTTATGTAACCACACACACGCACATATGAATCATCCAGCATGTTGAGTGTTTGCGCATGGAGGTGTTAAGTGCCTTTTCAGCAGATAGACCATCAGAAATTGCCACTGCATGGTGGCTTGTCTGCTTGGCATAACAAGTTGTGACAGTGTTTTTCTTCTAGTCAAGTATCTAGTATGGATTAGCTGTTGAGTAGGCCTCCTTAGCCTCGTGGGCCCTTTGTATTCTGCTTGAACACTTAGACTACATTTTTTTTTATCACAACAGAAGATGTGGCCTACTGTAACCCTTTCAGAGCAGCCAGATCAAGGCCAAGCCTACCTAAGGCCTGGTCCACACAGGATGCGTCATGGCTGCGTCGCGGCTGCGTCGCTGAGCTGCTGCGTCTCACGCGCGTGTCGGCGTCCACACCGGCTGCGTTTCTGCTGCGTCGCGGCTACTGCAAGCCCTATTTGACTACATTGAGTTTGCCTTTGATAATGGCCATAAATAACACATTGTTTCATTTTAAATGTAACTTATATTTAGTTTAGACGGAAAACAGGTTAAGAAGCCCAACTGTAAAAATATAAAAATAAATAATTAAGTACTTGACTATCTAATTGGCATGAGCGAGACCTTAATTTACGTTATGAGAGAGAGAGAGAGAGAGAGCGCACCTCCGTCAATTCTCAACATCAAAGATGTCTCCAACTGCCGTTGTACCAAAATAAAACAATGAGCTAAACTGATGTCATACTGACGTGCTGTTTATTGGAGTATATGAGCCAAAATACGACTATACAGTTAAGTTAATAAAATCCATAATAACAGGTCCATATCAAGATGACAACTGAGGAAAATGCCAGAATCTATATGGGGTATGAAACTTTTATTTTGGCAAATCGGAAGTGGGAGAAC
>OMLF01019865.1:0-12769 GCA_900302615.1 Holocentrus rufus
AGGAGAGCTGCTCGTCTTCACTCATAAATCCCATTTAATATTTCAAGACAAATGCAGCAAATCCAGCCACGTTACAATCTGCACAAAAAGTGAAGCCCAGACAAATCAACACAACAGTAACATCAGTCACCTAAGATTTGTGCAGTCTCTGTCTTCCAACATGGCTGCCTGTACCATAGCAACCATTGTTTTGTATGTGGCAATGGAAGAGACACCGGTTACTGTGTGTTGACATATCAGCCTTGTATCAATAAAAACAGAATAACTTAGTGTGCCAGTGCAGCTACATTATTGTTCTAATTTCACTACACAACAATTTTTTTTTCTCTTCTTCTCTCTCTCATATGGGGTACTTGCACATTGAATTTTTGGATGATTTTAATTTTGTATGTTTTATTTGTTTAAAAGCCCAACTGGGGACAGGAGTTGAGAACTAGCTGTAGCTAAAACTCTACATGCAAGCCATCAGATTCATGCCATGCACTGAAACTATGTTAATTTGCATTGTCCCTATTAAATAAATAAATTACAAATTACAGAATAATAAGGAAATTAATTATTTCACAATGCAATTAACTCTAATTTAATAAAATTTAGTAAGATGTCCATTTTATTGAAATGTGACTAAATTTAACAAAACCTTTTAAGTCAGGACAGCTATCAGCAATTACAGTGTGAAAATTATAGTTCACGTGAATAATCCAGTCAGGGAAATTTTAGAATTCCCATGTGAAGAAGCAAATCTCACATGATTTCATGTTACGTTTTGTTTTCACATGTGAATTCCAAATTTTCACGTGACTGGATTATTCACATGTGAACTGTAATTTTCACATCTGCTTCTTCACATGGGAATTCTGAAGATGCAAATCTCACATGTGATTTCATGTAGCATGTTCTTTTCACTTGTGAAAATTATAGTTCATATATGTGAAGAAACCAGTCTTGTGAAAATAAGGAATTCACATCTGAAGATACAAATCTTATGTTGTTATCACATGTGGAAATGGTCGAATTTTCACATGTGGAAAATTTCAATCAATGCAATGAAAATTGCATAACACGTGGAAATATCTAGTTCACATGTGACATTGTTTTTCTTTTCACATGTGAAAACTGAAAATCACATGTGAAAAGCAAATCACATGTGAAAAGTTCAAGTTTTATTATTATTTTTTTTATTATTAAATTATTTTATTTTCACATGTGAAAATGTTAGTTCACATGTGAAAATTGAAATTTCCACATGTGAAAAGGCATATTTGACTTGTGACATTTTCGTAAGGGATGTTTTAGACAGTGTCCCTCCTTTACGACTCCACATAGATGACACTGTCACAGGCGGAAGTTCGTCTAAGTAATTAGACACATAGCGAGGGATGTTTTCATCAGCCTTGTTAAGTAATTTCAGACAACTCTTAACATTATTTACGTTTTTTTGTGACCCTTTAAAAGCTACAATGCGTTGAGTGGAGCTTGGGCAGAGAACTATCTTGGAGCTTGGGCAGAGAACTTTCTTGGAGCTCTCAATCCATTCCGACCCGAAGTTCACAGCCAGCAAAATAATGTCGTCCGGGCTCAACGTTTTCATTTTGATGACAAGGAAGTTTAAGAATTCATCTTCCACAGTCATTTTAACATTGACAGGGATGTAAATCACTGGTTTTATTTGAGATTTGATCAGAGCAGCGGCACCTCCAACTGCCTCTGCCATTTTTCCTTTAGTGTATTTTGTTTCATGCATTTGTGTAATAAATAATGTAATGTCATGTACTTGGTCACATGTTGTCTCTGGGGTGTCAGTTGGTCACACTGACTGTCTGTAGTGAGCGGGTGTCAGATGGAGGGTATTAAAGTTACTGAATCATTCTGGGAGGCTCGGTGGAGCAATGTCACATCAACAAAGACATTTAGGTTACTGAAATACTGGCAATGTTTACAACCTGCTTTCTGAAGATTGTCTGACATTTTTTGCAATAATGCAAACTTATCAACGCATAATATGATGTGTAATATTTATAGTGGTATTTTGTGATAGTTTACAAACTCAAAGATATTGACGAGACTCTACTACATGACATAGGAAATGCATTCAGAATTTTTAGAAAAATTACTTTCCAGACACATTGAAAGAAACACCTGATTCTAAAACTTGCTTTGACCATTGAAAAGGGATGTATGACTTGACATTTCAAAACACCTGATCAGGTTTTATCAAAGCCAAAGAAGGGAGTTTATTTCACATTTAAGAAATGGATTTGAAAGTGCAGTTTATTTTCATTGTTATTTTTTATTTTACATGACATGATGTAAAACCAAACCTCAATGAAGAGAGACAGTACTTCTAGACTTTCTGTCTGATGCGGTTTATGTGGTAAAATGTTAAAGAGGCAATTTTGTATTGTTTTTCCCCTTGAGATTTCTGGTGATCTTTTCAAAGGTCAGGTTACTAACCACCAGCCTGACGCTGATACATTTTAACTATAGTTGTAATCTGAGTCTGTGGCAGAGATGATTTTCTTTTCTGTCTATGATGAACTAGTGAGAGTGTCTAGTGACTGGTAGGATCCAATTCTCTCTGCAGCTGGCAGACAAAAATTGTTTCCACCTAAGTGTAATTGTGTAACTTTTTTTCTTTCTCTGTATCAAGGCAGATTACACCAAAATCCCAAAAGAGGACAGCATGGGCCAACTGTCACAGAACGTCT
Organism: Holocentrus rufus; assembly: GCA_900302615.1. Classification (NCBI taxonomy): domain Eukaryota; kingdom Metazoa; phylum Chordata; class Actinopteri; order Holocentriformes; family Holocentridae; genus Holocentrus; species Holocentrus rufus. The sequence continues at coordinate 2,709 of OMLF01019865.1, forward strand.
CTCACGCACATTTCATCCTCAATGGTTTTAATGAACTGGGAATGTTGAGGCCTCTCCTTGTCCTTCCTTTCTCTGTCATGTTTCTGCTGTCTCTGTCAGCCAACTCCCTGCTCCTGTACGTGGTTGTTTCCTGCAAAGCTCTCCACTCACCCATGTGCATTCTCATAGCTGGCATGGCCTGTGTGGACCTGAGCCTGCCGCTGTTTTTTGTCCCTAACATGTTACTGAGTTTCTTATTTGACTGGAGGGGAATCTCTCTGCTCGGCTGCTTAGTTCAGATGCATTGCATTCACTTCGTTGGTGCTTTCCAGTCCACATTGTTAGTGTGGATGGCGCTGGATCGCTACTTTGCCATCTGCACACCCCTCTACTACCATAAGCACATGGCTTTACCAGGCTTCCTCAAATTTGTGATCCCTCTTTTGATCAGAAACTTTCTCCTGAACACGCTGATGGTGAGTCTGGCAGGAACGTTGTCATTCTGCCTCAGGAACGTGATGGATCACTGTTTCTGTGAACACATGGCCTTGGTGCAGTTGGCCTGTGGAAACACCACCGTCAACAATCTGGTGGGGCTGCTGAGTGCCTTCCTCATCCCCGTGGCTGACTTCATCTTCATCATCGCTTCCTATGTGGTGATTTTCAGCTCTGTGTTCAGGTCAGGGAGGTCAGTGGTCAAAGCCATGCACACCTGTTTAATTCACATCATCGTCATGACTGTGAGCCTCACCGTTGCACTGATGGCTTTCTTGGCCTATCGAATCAGAAACAGCCTCCCTCCAGCCAGCCGGGTGTTCATCAGCACGATGTATGTGCTCTTCCCGAGCTGTTTCAACCCTGTTATCTACGGTATCAGAACCACAGAGATACGCCAGCAGATACTGAAGTTACTGAAGTGTGCCCATTTTGTCAAAATTGTACCTTATTCATGAGAAACTATTAAAATTTTGTGATGTATACTGTTGCAAAGCAGATTCAAAACAGAAAATTAAAGTTTTGTCAGCCAACCGATGAACAACCCTTATGAGAGGGAGCAGTGTGAAACTCAGTCAGACTTTACTATGCTGAACCCAAATTTGAAAGTTTGAGTGAGAGAAGCTCAGAACCAGAAAGTTGTTAGATGTGAGCTGAAAAGAGCTGAATTATCTGTTTCAGATGCCTAACTCTATGAAATGAAGTAAATGAAAAAAATGGCTATGGCTATCTTGTTATGGAATTGTCTACCAAGTCATATTTCTGCAATAAGAGGAAAGGTGTGTTTTTAAAAGAAGCTAAAATCCCACCTACACCAACATCCACTCCAGTTTTTTTTTTTTTTTTAAGAATAATTTTATGGCATTTCTGCCCTATTTGACAGTGATAGTGAAGATAGACAGGAAAGAGGTGGGAGAGACAGGGGATGACATGCAGCAAGGGTATGGGTCAGAATCAAACAACGGAATCAACAAATGTAAGGTTCTGGTTTTCTTTTTTTCTTTTCTTTTTTTTTAGTTCTATTTTGTTTATTCATGCGTGTGGGGATGTGTGTGTGCATTTATTTTTATGTATATGCATGTACATATGTATTTATGTGTATATATATTTGTGAACATGTATATGTGTATTATCATTTATTTATTTATTCATTTATTATTGTCATTTTTTTCTTTTCTTTTTAAGTCTTCAAATAATAACTGTGTATTTTGTAATTTATATCTTGGACCCCAGGAAGACTAGCTGGTCATCAAGGCATCACCTAATGGGGATCCTTAAATGAACAAAAGTGGTTATCTGTGAGTCTCTGTTATTATTTAGTCCCCATCTTAGTTCCTGAGCTCTTGTTGTGTTTCTGCCCTGCACTTTCCAGAGATCACTTATCAATAGGGTTGCCAACTTTCTCACTACTAAATAAGGGACAGGTGCACAGTGCCATGCGATGTGAGCATGATGTGTGAATACAGTGTATATTCATATTCTGATTCAACTGGAAATGGAGAAAATGTGTATATTCCCTTCAATCTTTACTGTATCATTATGTCACCTCGTATGAATAAACCTCAAAGAAACCACAATTTGGCCCTTTACATCAAAAAACAGGCAAAAAAAAAAAAAAAAATCCAAAAGAGGAGCATAACTCACCAAATTTACTTTTTCCATGGATACTTTTTGCTGCTCTTGACTGACTCCAGCAGTCTTTTGTCCTTTTGCACAGCCAGAGAGAAGTCCTTACGTGACAAGTCACAGTTTACAGATATCTGAAGTTCATTTTTGATCAGCTCTGTGCTGCATCTGTTTCTTGAGTCTGACTATTTAATGGCCATCAGAGAGAAAATCCTCTCCACAAAGGCATTCGAACCTGGCACACTAAGGACAAATGAGATGATCCTGAACATGTTAATCAGGTTCACTTTTCTGACTTTCTGGAAAACTGCAGCCCACTTCTCAACTGTAGATTCTGTGGTATCCTGCCTGGCTTTCTGTATCTCCTCCTGGCTTGCACAGAACTCTTCATACAGTTGGTACATATTAACTGTCTCTGTCAGTTTGAGGGCAGCCACTACGTGCTCCAGGTCAGTGAAGGAGAGCTCCTCATAAAGGCCAATTGGTTTCAGTTTCATCATTACATTTTCTTGTGAGAAGTCAAACTACTTGTCAGTGTATGCAATGACAGTCATAGAACTTCACAAAGTCCTCTTGCTGCTTGGACTTCTGTCCTGGCACTTATTTGTCCATCAGCTGCTTGGTCTGGTATCCAAAAAAGCTGTCCTGTTACCGCTGAAGCATCTTCATTTTGAACTTTCAGACTTCCTCATACACATCTGTGATGCAGAGCTTTGTTTCCTCCAGTTTAGCACACAGTTCTCTCTCCGGGAAGCGGATACTGAGAAGTGACTGTAGATCTTTGTAACAACAGACTCAATATCCACCGACAGCTGATCGCAGGCGTGCTTGCAGGTGTTATGCGCTATGTGCGCTGGGCAATTAGCTTCTAGAATGCGATTGTTGGCACTGCTCAGTAACTGGTAAACGGAGTGATGTTTTCCGAAGTTGACATTGGCGTTATCTGCTGCATAAGCTGATATTTCTAATATCCAGCTCATGCTTTTACAGACAGTTCATCAGAGCTTGATGTATGCCATTCGCAGTTTCATCACTGTCTTCATAAAAGTCAAGTAACTGGCACTGCACTCCCTCAGACACAGAGAAATATCGAACACACACTGGAAACATTTTTCTGTTTCCCTTGTTTGAAGCATCTGTAGCCATAGAAACATACACTGGCTCACCTTTGGTTGGGGACTGATCATCCAAAAGATCCCGCACAGTCTTTGGTCCCAAAGCATTCATTGTAATCATCTCTGCTTCTGTTCTTCCCAGTTGAATCTTCTTCACAACATTTGAGTCATGAAATAAGGCACCATTGAGCTTGACAACAAGACAGTCCGTGCTGTTGTAGCTGAGTCCGTGTTTTAGCGTATGGTACACATATGAGGCCTCACTGGCTTCGATTTTATCATTTTCTGCAGTAGATGTAACAAAGAATGCACCGATATTGCTAGCATCTTTCGCTAGCGTGGCCTTCTTGTGCATTTCTGTGGAAGCATGCTGAGTAAGGTCATTTTCACCTCCGTGTCCCATTGAAAATTCCCGACAGTATGTATGTATGTATTTAACCAAACTTTATTAAGTAACTAATCAAATAAAACATTAATGCAAACAGGTGGGGATGATCTGTCAGTGAGATCAGTGTGCATGCAGGGTGTTGCATGGGCAGCATTGTATGTGGTGTATGTTGGTTGTGACTGGTTGTGAAACTCAAAAGCTTGCGCAAAGACTAAAACTTGTCCATGGCCAGGAGACAAGCTAAAAAAGACTGGGGAGAAGAACCCACAAACGGAGAGAGAGAGACGATGTGGCCAGTAAGCCACCATGACACCAAATGAGCAGGTAGGAGAGAGGGCAATGAGCTCGGAGTCCAAGGCTTTTCTCAGTTGGATTCAATGAGCAGCAGTCAGCCTCCAAATAACCTGCTTAGAGGTGGCACACAGAGGAAAGAAGGCACAAAACCTGTGCAAGGCTGGGACGTGACAGTCAATCGTGTTCAGGAGTGTTCTTTTTTTTCTGGGCACAGCTGGGGAGGTAAAGTGGGTTGTCTAGTAATTGGAAGGTTCCTGTTTTGATCCCCTCCCGAGAGCGAGTCGAACTGTCTCGGAGCACAACACTGAACCCCAAACCATTCCTGATGAGCAGGTTGGCAGCTTGCATGGCAGCTTCCAGCCTCAGTGCATGAATGTGTGTGTGAATGTGATGCAAGCATCGTAAAGCCCTTTGAGTGGTTGGTGGAGTAGAAAAGCATTACATAAATGCAGTCCATTTTCCATTCTGATACCTGACCTTTTCTCAGACACACCTGTCCTTTTGGTGGTGTGTGTAAGCCTTTCTTCAACAAGCCCTTACCAAACCTTACCACCTCAACCTGTACATTATGTGTACTACAGATGTGTGTACTACAGCTACAGGTGCTTGTGCTAATCCCATTAGTGTGCTTTATTTATGTATGTTCCAATTTTTTATTCCTCTGCCCGTGGCTGTTGCCGGCACAGAGGCATTATGTTTTCGGGTTGTTCGTCCTAGTCTTGTGAACATGGTGTCTCTGGAACGCATGGAGGGAATTTCTTCAAATTTGGCACAAATGTCCACTTGGACTCAAGGATGAACTGATTAGATTTTGGTGGTCAAAGGTAAAAGTCACTGTGACCTTAAGTCCATCTCATTCTTATGAACATGATATGTCCAGAACGCTTGGAGGGAAGGTCAAGGTTACTGACCTGTATTTTGTCCCATTCTTGTGAAAGGATAGTACGCCATACCACAGGATTGTCTGGAGAGAATTTGTTCTAATTTGGCACAAACTTCCACTTGGATTTGAGGATGAACTGATTCAAATTTGTTTGTCAAAGGTCAAGGTCACTGTGATCACACATAACACGTTTTTGGCCATGAGTTAAGAATTCATATGTTAACTGCAAAAATGCAGTGAATAGAGTGCAGATCTTGCCCTGCCAGGTATGTCTGAGACGATGCAGGTTGGGAACAGGAACTGCAGGGCGGGCTGTGTGTCCAGCTAATATTCATGAAAGTACTGGAATGAAGGGGAGACAATATACAGATTGTATTATCAAGGCATGCATGGAGGACAAAGCCTGCAGTCTGGACAGCAGCTGCCAGCTGACATTGTGACTCTGACAGCTACCATCCATGCTCAAAGCAACTGCTGGAAAAACTTAATTCCAACATAACCTGGGCATGGATGAAGTTCATGCTTAGCAAATCTCAGAACATCTGCGTCATCAGATGAAAGCTCACAGACCAGAGATTCAACAGTGGTGTCAGAATGCCAGTTAAGAGCTTAGCCATCAAAGGCCTTGTAAACATAGACAAGACACCACTTCTGGAAAGTTGAAGCTATGGTGCTTGCAGTTTGGATTGCTATCTCACCTGATGGGGCATCTGAAAACCTATGAGGTCCCCATCACCAAAGCAAAGAAGCTGGAGATAATGGTCAGTTCATACATTAGGAAATGGCTTGAATTCCCACACTGCCTCAGCAATATCAGGCTTTATGGAACGAGGCTCTGTAATTGCCTGCCACTAGCTGCATCGAAGAATACAATGCAGCAAAGTGAGACTGGACATGATTCTGACTTTGTCTCAAGATACCACTAAATAGGCGGCTGCTTCTAGAGTGGCAACAAGAAGGATGTGGAACCCATCTGAGACTGTATCACAAGCAAAATCTGCTATCAGGCATGGAGACATAGTGGGTCAAGTGCAGCATGGAAGAGGTGGGGCAGGGTACAAGCAGACCTGTTTGGCACTAAGCACCATCTGTCCAGGGGATAAAGCTTGTGATTGAGCAGGTGCATAAGCAAAAGGCAGAGTGATGTGCAAAGCAATCTCACAGGCAAAACAGGGCCAACAGACAAGATGGGAAAACCTGCAACATCAAAAACTCACATAGAGGGACCTTTGGAAAATAGAAAGGAGGCAGGCAATGCTGATTGTGTGATCATTGTACCTGATATATCAAGATTCAGGCCCTAGTAAGTGGAGACAGGCAGTCAGTGGAAAACGAGTGCTGCATCCATCACTACCCGATCACCTCAGTGAGATTTACAGTATTTGAAATGAAAGAAAATAAAATTTTCAATCATTATATTAAAAGTAGACAGGTCACTTTCTCATAAAAATGTTTTATTGAATTTCTCAATCCTTTTTTAAAAAGCACTGGATTTGCCATCTCTTTTTATTGTGAGAGGCTGGTTTTTCCATTCGAAAGCACCAACATAGGTAAAAGAGACTTTACCTAAAGTTCTTGGTGGAAATTTAGGTTTGCCAAACTTCCTGTGGTATTCTGTCCATGCGATACTTTCTTAAAATAATTAGCAAAATAACTTGAGGCTCTGCTATATAGGATCCTGTGGACAATGCTTAGTTTTAGCTGTCTGGCTCTGCCCTCAACTTGAACCTGAAGCTGTATAAACTGAGACTTGCCCACATGGCTTCTGTGGTCATGCCACAGCACTACCAGTACTATCAGTTTATTCTGTGCTATTTGAAGTTTCTGTTGGGGGCTTTGTTAAGACCCCACTACCAGGGACTGATGGCATAGTTTAAGTGGCACTGAACTGAGCATAAGGCCGATATTCTTAAGCATTCCAACCATCCATCCATTTTCTGCTGCTTTGCCGGGACCGAGTTGTGGTAGTTAGCAGGCTGGGGAGGGTAACCCAGATGTCCTTTACCCTGGCCATATTCACTAGCTCCTCCTGGGGGATCCCAAGGCATTCCTAGGCCAGCTGGGATATATGTAATTAGGAGTCCCCAAAAACGACCACTCACAACGACGACTGGCATCTTTAACAGCACTCGTGCTCCTAAATTCTCATCTACATTTGGGCAGTATGGTGAATCTCTGAACTTGTTTTCTAACACAAATGTTTTAGTTAACAATTTTAATGAATTGTGCATCACTGTCTTAGATCTTGTTGCTCCACTAAAGCACTTATTTAAGTCCAAATCCTGTATAGAAACACTCTGGATTACAGAAAGAATCCGTGAACTAAAAAGAGAATGTAGGAGCGCTGAGAGACGGTGGAAGAAAAGAAACAAAACTCCTAGTACATTATGAGCACATGAAATGTATGTTACAATCTTACAATAGTGAAATTAAAGATGCAAGAGCCAAATACTTTTCAGAGATCATATCCTCCAACCAGCACAAGCACAGGTTTTTGTTGAAAACTATTGATCGCCTGGTCAACCATGGTTCCTCTGGTGTCCCTATAAATTGCTGATTGTGAAAGGTTTTTAAATTTTTTCATAAAAAAGGTTGAGGATATTCACTCTAATATCCAACCTCCCATTTCTTCTCCTGTTGTTCCATCTCCTCAGCTTGAAACTCTTAAGAGCTTTTAGGGAAATCAGCTTCTCAGAATTGATTCAAATAATCTCCAATTTGACTCCATCATTAAGCACACTGGAGATTATCCCCACTAGATTTCTACTGAAGGTCCTTGACAGTATAGCTCCTTGCCTGCTTTCAATTATAAACAGCTCATTATCCTCTGGTTGTGTTCCCGATTATTTTAAAATAGCTTGTGTTCAGCCACTCAGACACCCGGTTCTGATTCCTCTGATCTTAGCAGAGACCTATCTTTAAACTGCCCTTTTTATCCAAAATCCTCGAAAACGTTGTCTCAACCCAGCTTCTGGAAGTCTTATCTAGTAACTCTATTTTTGAAAAAATTCAATCAGGTTTTAGACAGCAACATAGTACAGAGACTGCGCTAGTGAGAGTTCTTAATGATATCCTAATGAAGGCTGATATTGATGAATGCTTTGTGCTGATATTGCTTGATCTTAGCGCCGCTTTTGATATGGTAGATCACTGTATTATCTCTCCTATCTCCTATTTCTCCAACAGAAAATACAGCGTGTCTGTACATTGTTTTTCCTCCCCTAAAGCACTGTCCAGGTATGGGGTTCCGCAGGGCTCTGTACTGGGACTGATTTTATTCTCTTTGTACTTATTGCCCATGGGTCACATTATTAGACAGCACAATATCTCATTTCACTGTTATGCTGATGATACTCATATATTTGTCATGTTATATTTGTCATGTAAATCATCTGAGTTACATGAGCCATCTTCTCTGCATAGCTGCATTGCTGCACTCAAAGACTGGATGGCAAAAAATTTTCTACAGCTGAACTCCTCCAAAACTGAAGTCCTTGTCACGCTCTGACTGCACTTGGTTCACTACCTCAGCATGTCCCTGCTGCTAAAAACCTTGGGAGTTATATTAGACCAGAACCTCACTCTTGAGTCCCATGTAAAAAAAAAACTCTCCAGTCTTGTTTTTACCACTTGAGAAATATCTAAAGAATCAAGTCTTTTATTAATTTTAACAATCTTGAACAGATTATTCATGCTTTTATTACGTCGTGCCTGGACTACGGTAATTCGGTTTTTACTTGCCTCAACCAAACCTGATTGCAGGGATTCAGGGGGTTCAGGACGCAGCTATAAGACTTTTAACACATTCACAAAAGCATGCTTATATCACTCCCATTTTAGCCTCCTTACACTGGCTTCCAGTCTGTTTTGATTGGCCCTGAGGTTGTCAACCTTATCTCCAAATTGGAGATAAGGTTTCTTCTTCCCACTCCTGAGAACCTCAGCCAGTGGGCTGGAGAGGATCCATCATGTCGCCTCTGCTCATGACAGTAAGGCACATCCTCACTGGCTGTAAAGCAAGCCTTGCCCAAGGGAGCTACACCTGGAGGCACAACCAGATACTCATTCTAGAATGAAGAAACACACTCATCCTGGAAAAAAGGAAGACCATCGTCACCTCTCCCACCATGGCCTTTGTACCAGCAGGACAACTTACAAAACCATCGTTGAGAAAGGTATCAAACCTCCTGGACGCAGAACAGTATTTCTGGTCAAGGTTGACCTTGACCAGAAATTCAGTGTTGGAGGGATACTTCCAAAAAGAGCAACCTTCTTTGATGTAGCAGCCAATAAGTGCCACCTACCTCGGCTGCAGCCTGGACTTTGAGAAACAGCTTCTATTTCCTGAAGTGAACAACAGAAATGAAATCAGAGTATGGCTGTGCAATGCTAGTGTAACAATAGCATTGTGTTTCAATGATTAGCTACCTAAGCAAACCTGTAGCCTACAACCTGACAAGCTGTTCATCAGTGCTGCCTCTTGTGAGGTAAACTAAAAAGTCAATTCTAGATAAAAACAAGTGGAGAGATGCTAAATTGACGTGTGGTTTCTTTGTTTAGGTGGAGAAGTGAAAGAGGATTTAGAAAGTTAATTTTGAAGCATTAGAAGAGCTACAGTGGATCTACCTGAGGTTTGTATGTAAGTAAGGGATAATATGCACACTAAGACCTTAAGGCGAACTGAAGACTTGTTTTACATTATTCTGCTAATCCACAACTACTGACCAAAGACATGAATCATTTGGCATGAAAAGCTGATTTAATACAATTTTATTACAAGCTGTAGTAGTTTATTTACTGTCTGCTGCCGTAATCAAGTATTTCATATCCTGCAAATTTTTGTAATGAATAATGTAATGTAATGTACTTGGTTACATGCTCTGGTCTCTGGAGTGTCATTTGGTTGCTGAATCATTCTGGGAGGCTCGGAGGAGCAATGTCACATCAAACTGCAGAGCACAAATACTGACAAAGACATTTAGGTAACTTAAATACTGGGCAGCGTGCACAACTTGCTTTCTGAAGATTGCCTGGCATTTTTTGCAATGATGCAAACTTATCAATAACACCTCATATGACATGTAATACTTATAGTGGTATTTTGTGATAGTTTGTGATAATGCATTCAGAATTTTTAGAAAAATTACTTTCCAGACACATTGAAAGAAACACCTGATTCTAAAACTTGCTTTGACCATTGAAAAGGGATGTATGACTTGACATTTCAAAACACCTGATCAGGTTTTATCAAAGCCAAAGGAGGGAGTTTATTTCACATTTA
>OMLF01019868.1:2395-16621 GCA_900302615.1 Holocentrus rufus
TCTCAGTGTTTGATGCCAGGGAGCTGGAGCTGGTGATCGCTGGTACTGCAGAGATTGATCTTAATGACTGGAGGAGCAACACTGAATACAGAGGAGGTGGGGGTCAAGGAATATTAGTATTAGCAATCAATAACTTACATGTCAGTGAACAGTTTTAGTGTACCATGATGGTCCAAGTATTTCCACCCTGACAGCAGTAACAGTCTAGGTGAAATACTTAACTTTCTAAAACTGCGATATTTAGCGATACTGAAAATTGGCACGAAATACTAACTATTGACAGCATTTACAAAATACAAAGTACAAAATCCCACACCGGTTGAACCCTGAAGCTGTAGATGATCCCTTCCCATGACCACCTCCATATTAACTCCCAAATCCCCCCGTTCTCTAGGCTACCATGATGGCCACATAGTGATGCGGTGGTTCTGGGCCACTGTGGAGCGGTTCAACAACGAGCAGCGCCTGCGCCTGCTGCAGTTTGTCACCGGGACGTCCAGTGTGCCCTATGAAGGCTTCGCCGCCCTACGGGGATCCAACGGCCTCAGACGCTTCTGCATCGAGAAGTGGGGGAAAGTCACTTCACTACCCAGGTATTTTACCCTGTGGACCAGCACAAAGCAGGGCTTTCCTATTCCATAATTTAGGCAGAGCAGAACAATATCTAAAGTTGACAAAAATCAGCCTTTTTGAAAAGACCACAACCTGGATTTTTTGTGAGTTGACCAGTCACAAGAGAAAATGGGTAGACATGAAGGGCAGACAGAAAGTCACCCCACCAAGACTGCAGTTTACAAACCACAACACAAGTCAATAATCTTAGTTTACTAATCGACTCAGGTCTCAACTTTGATAACCATATTAAAACAATAATAAATTAAATAAATTCCTTAAAATGTCCTGGTTTTTGCTTTGCATGATCCACAGACCATTCACCCCAAAATTATTATTTTTAATGTTTTTCTCCTTACGTGTAATGTTAAGCATAAAGTATTTAAAATATAAGATGTTTAAGGCGCCACATTGGCATGACATACAGGTACCAATTTGTATTGTACAGTGACTCTCCCTCACTCAGATCAAAGAATGCACTGAGGAGCGTAAACAATGCCAAAATGCAAATGCCTTTTCACCAATAAATTTCAGAAAAAATACTCTGCAGACATGGAAAACTGAAGAAAACTAAAGATTGAAGATAAATGATCTTTGTTCTTTTTCTTAAATTAGCCTAACATTTGTTTTAGAGGTGATTTTTTTTATCTCCTTTATATTATGTCCTTCATCTTTTATTAATCTTTTATTTATTCTTATTGTGTCTTATTGTCTGTTGTTTACCATTATAACATCTTGCTTTATTGTCTTTTGAAATCGTATGTGAAGCACTTTGAATTGCTTTGTGCTTGAAAGGTGCAATACAAATGCATTTGCCTGGCCTCGCCTTGCTGAGGGCACAAGGCCAAGTGTTTCTTCACACCCACATGCAGTATTCTCGCACTCCACTATGTCATGAGTGTTATGTAATGAAATATGTGAGCAGAGGTATCTCAGAGTGTGGGACAATTACATCAGGAAAGTGGATAGTGTATTGACTGGATCAACTCTAATCAGCGCTCTATCAACAAATGTGGTTGTTTATTAACTTTTCCCATGGTACATAGAGCAGCTTTTGATTAGCAAGAGGCAATTCTTTTTCTTTATTCCTGAATGAAAGACAAAACTATATGCTGACTCAAAACTCAGCTATCATGAATTAGAGATTAGATTTTTTTTTCTTTTTTGAGACTGTACTGCTGGTTTTTAAATATCCCCTACAGGGTCACGAAAATTGATCAACATATATCACTCAAATAATGTAAACTTTCAATTAAAAAAAAACATGACAGCCATGAAAATTAGAGTCAGTGGGCTTAGAAATGGCACCAGCAAGTGCTGCAGTTAATCCTCATGCCACAAAATGTCATGCACAGTGCATCTCTGTATGCAGAGCCGTGGTTCCAGGCTGTAGTTGTTCAAGTTCCTGTACGTGGCACTTCGGCACAGCTGTATGAGGTGAAGGCTTTGGAACCTGGACATGTCATTTAGCTTGTCCCTTCCAGTCCAATTTGACAAGGCGCTAACCTGTTCAAATGACTGGACTCGGTTGTCAAAAACATTCCAGAAGCTAGTTTTTGCATGTGGCAGCCATTCTTACTGCATGCTGTGAGTCAATTTGATATAGACAGGACAAGAAAGTAATTTTTTCTATATTTTACTATTTTACCATGTGACAGTTTGACTGAAAGGCAATGAGTAGCACCTGATTTTTTATCTGTTATGTTGTGATCTCATCCTCAAATGGTAGTTGAAAGAGGAAAGTGGGTAGCAGAGTAGATTTAGAAAATTCACTTGTTAATTGCAGCTGACATAGTATTCAGCAGCAGGGTTCATACAAACTCTCGATAGTTTGGAAATTAATTTTAGCTGTTACATTTTCAAGATTAGGAATATGATTGAATTCAAATGCACTCCTTGAAAAATTCTTGGTTTTCAACATGATCTGCACAATCACTCATTTAAAACTCTTTTAATATTTGATACAGTCCCGTACTCCAGCAAGCTTTAAATATTCATGATCAAAACTACAATCAAAGTTAATATCAACAGCTGGTAAAAAAAAAAAAAGACAGTATACATTGATTGCTGTGGGTATAAAGGAACTCTGTAAGCATTATTTTTTGCAGTTGCATTTAAAGTAACAGTATATATTAGATGATAAAGGCTTCAAGAGTCTGGATATTTTGGTTTAGGTACCTAAAGGGTTCAAATTTTACTCTCAGTATTCCATACAAACCCTTTAAAAGGATGTATCCTTATTGTTTAATTATCAGTATTTGTAGCTTCAGTTGCGTTACCATTAGCCACTAACTTGACAACAAGGCAATAACCCAGCAGATCTAGCACTTTCCCTGCACTGCAGTCAAAGTATGTCTGATGTTTTACAAGGTGTGTTCCTCTAACCTTACAGCAGCAGCACAGGGTATTAATTTGGCAAACAGCATGATGTCCTCTTTAAAATCTAAGCTTGCTCAGCAGAAGCAGAGAGCAGGACTCAGGTTTCACCGCAGAGTAGAGAACGTGCCAGAGTTTGACTTTGTGGACAGTGAAAGCTTCAGCATCAACAATCAACTGAAGCTAAATAAGGGTTTGTGTGAAAACGAATGTGTATGTGTCTGTGTGAGTGTGTTCATATCAAGACAGTTTAGGTGGCTAAAAACTACTTTAATCGAAGAAAGAAACAGGATAAACAATCATTGTTCTTCTCAGTGGAGACAAATGAAAGCTCAGGTTTTGTCTTTGATAATTAGAAAATTAGAGAAGTGTGCGAGGCAGTTGGATATATACTGCTAGTCTCCCATGGTTCCTCTGAAATTCTGCCTTTCTTCTTTTCTTTCTCTCTCACTTTCTCTTTTAGGGCTCATACTTGTTTTAACCGTCTGGATCTCCCTCCATACCCATCTTACACCATGCTCTATGAGAAACTGCTGATTGCTGTGGAGGAAACCAGCACTTTTGGCTTGGAGTGAGACAGACAACCAATCCGAACTACATATGTTTTTTATGGAATGCTGGCTGGGCCGAAAACAAAAAAAATCAAGATGATCCAACAGTGAATCATTTCAGAAATGTTTAACCCAGTTCAGTACATGGATTGTGTTGACTTATTGAACAAAGTTTTTGGTCATGTTAATATATGTATGTCACTGTAATGGTACTGTGTGTTTGAATCTCTAAGAGTGTGGGCTGTACCTAGCTTCGACGATCGTTACATCAGTGCCCAGCACTTAGGGCACCACAACGGGACTACTGTTATTTTTCTATTACTCATTAAGACTGAAGAATACTGAAACACTACGTCTTTTTTATATTTATATGTATGGCATACCCAAAGAACGGGTATGAAAAAAGACTCAAGCTCATTTAAAGTTGCATGCACTGATACGCACCATCCATACAGTAATAGAAATAACAATAGATAAAGATCAAATAAGGACGAAACCAAATGCAAAAAGTCAAGCAAAGAAAGCAAGAACCTTAGCAGTTACACAAGCGTATAAAAGCAACTGATAAAAAGGAGGTCATGAAACAGTTAAAGAAACTAAACTAATCTAAAAGATCTTTATAGAAAAGCAAATCTATAAAAGTGAGTTTGAGGAAGTGATTAAAATGATGATGCAGATAAAGCCAAGCTCTTCAGGTAAATGCAAACTCTAGGAGCCATGATGACACAGGACAGATCACCTATTGTTTATAATGCAGAGTTTAGAAAAGCCAGTAGGGACCTTCCACCGGGACCTCACGCCTATTCCTAAGAGAACACAAAATGCGTGAGCAAAACATGAGGCGGCATGAAACAATAAATAGCAGCCAGTAGTAATGAAGATGTCCAGCAAGTGTGGCAAGCAGCAACACAGGGGTGCCAAGCCTTCAAACCACTGCTATTGGCTGGAAACTGTATTGAACTTATATGTTATCCATGGAGGGGAGAGTATGGAGATGGATGTAGAAAGGATTATCTTGGAATCAGAAAAACATCTCCTTGATGTTTCCAGCCGAAGTTACAAGAACCTGAACAAAAGGGGGTATGGGTGGAGACTGCAAATAGTTAAAATTCTAGTAAGCAATGTTACTCACCATAGAAAGGTGCTCATTCATATTCGTCAGGAAAAAAAAGAGAAGAAAGCCCCAAATAAGGAAACTCCCACTCTGCAAGATGACTACTTCCTGGTTTTGTGACTTTGCCTTGCTGTCAGATCAGGTCAGGACAGTAAAACAAAGTTGTTAGGCAATCAGTTGCTCACTTCTGGTGTGGGTTAGATGTCTGGCTGGTATCAGGTTCACATGGAATTGGAATATTTGTAATTTACCTTGGCACCAGACCCAAGGCATCACAAAGCATTAAAAGTGGTCAATATAATCCTAAAATCAAATATAAAACTAATAACCAATGTAAAGATGTTAATATCATCATGTCTCAAGTGAGAGACAAGAGAGGGATTTTTGACAATCTATGGTGTTGAGGTAGTTTAAAAACATGGATGAGTTTTTCCAGACCACTAAATGATAAAACAGGCTAATTTTGGAAATGTTCCTTAACTGAAAGAAACAAGTTCATGCCACTTTCTCAACTTGCTTGTCAAACCTCAAATTAAAATCATAAATTACACCTATACTTAATGGTTTACACTGGCTGACAGAGTACACAGTGATAAAATGGGTGGGCTATATTTGATTTGGTTTCATGAAGAAATTCTGAGGATATAGCTGTGTGATCAGCATAAATGTGAAAATGGATATGTTTGAGGATCATATGTCCAAGTGGAAGCATGTAAACTGAGAATAAAATAGGGCCCAAAACTAATCCCTGAAGTACACCATTTGTTCAGTCTGCTAAGGATGGGTTGACACATTATGTGATGATGATGATGAGAGCAATTATCTATTGGAAAGGAAGGAGCTGAACCAGGGAATCGATCATTAATGGATAATTCTGTGTACTTGCTAATAGCTGGAAAATTGAATGGTAGCTATGAATGGTACAATCTAAACAGCAGATGGGCACAGTAGTTCATGTTCTCCTCTTAATGGACCATAACATTTATCAGCTGAAATCACTATTGCTTGACTACTGGTCAAGATCTCCAAAAGTTTATTTTTTCTTTGCCAGTTCTCAGTGACAAAGAGGATGATGTCATGTCCCCTTTAACAAGGCAGTCATCAGCTCCAACACAGGAGTTTTAGTTCTGGGATTGCTTCCATTGAGATTGAAAGTGAATGTCTTCACAAAAGGTGAATGACTCAATACCAGATTAGAAACAAGTCAGGTAGTCTTTGGTAGTCTCTGACTAGCTAAAGAGGACTTTCTGTGAATGCTGTTGGTGAGTGGTGCTTAACCTTACAGTCAGGGCATGAGCATCTCTGGTCATTTCATGTGAGCTGCTACAACTCTAAGTCTTCCACTGACGACTGAAAGACTGAAGGATTCCCTCTCTATAAGAAGTGTCCCGCCATTTTCAAGCCCCAACATGTCAAATAAGGTATTGTTTTGTGCATGGAACAGGTGCTCAGACATTACTCCTTATTGACAAATGGGAGTAGTGTGAAGGGATATCTCTCGGTCTCGAGGAGGCTGGGCGACATTTTGGATCTGCTTCCTGAATCTGTGGGGCACTCCTGGTAGAAACTCATCATGTTGGTCAGAGAGGGCTAATATGTACCTATGTTATATTTGGAAGGGGGCTTGGGCAAACCACTGTAATGTATGCAATTGTTAAAACCATCTCCAGTCTGCTTTGCAGTCAGCTATGATCTTATGAGCGAAAGCTGTGACTGCTGTACACCCGCAGCATTCCTAGTCCTTTCACAAAGACCTTCTACATCTCCAGCCCAGTTATGAAGCTGTGCCTCAGTTATTTTTTGCCTCAAATGTGGCCTGTGAAGTGTTTCATAATTTTATTTTTCTTCTTTGTGTTGTTTTTTGGGGGGGCGGGGGATCTCCTGCAAGGTGTGTGAAGTGACCTTGCATTCACACTGTAAACCAAATGATCAGCTAGTCACTGGATGTCCTTTTACTTCCTATACAACTGAGCTGTGCCAGTGCAACCCGGCCAATGTGTCAACTAGCTTGGTGGCAGAAAATGGTTGTCCATGACTGAGTTTTGCCGAGTCATTGGCAATAAACAGTCACATTTCTGTACTTTGTTCTCAGCCTACTAATTACATTTTGTTTCATAAACAACCATCCCATCTGTCAAGTGCAAAATGGACAAGGAGTTGATTCCAGCCATTCAAAGCTTCCCAGTTCTCTACAACTTTTATTTTAAAGACCACAGGAATAAATGTCTTAATAACAATGCTTGGAGAACAGCTGCATCCATCGTTAGGTCTGATTGGTTAGCTCTGAAGTCATTTTAATGAATTTTTTTCCTCTGTATTTTCGATTAACTATGACCAATTATTGCTTGCCATGTGAACTCTTCAAATTTAATTAATGTTATGAAAGACAATACCAAAGTTGCTAACAGTATGTGATTTGAAAACTATGTAGCCCACCCACTCCCCAACCACTACCACCCCAACCTCCAGCCATACACACACACACACACACACACACACACATAATTGGTCAGATTACGCACATCAGTCAAAGTGATAACAGTGTGAACTTGTGGCTTAGCATCATGACAATGTCCTCTCCCAGTGCTATGCAGCAAAATCCTGAATGTCCTGGGCAGTCACTGGATAGTATTTGTCTCTTTATCGTACCTACATTAACGCTCGCCCAGACCTGCTGAGTCATTGCATCGTTACAGATTGTATACTTTGGGTGACCCAGCACAGATGAATTAACAGACTAGAAATAAGATTAGAATAAGAGAGTGCCCCCTCTCTCCTCATCCCTGTCTCTCATGGCACATTGTATTGGCAGTCAGAACAAAAGTGATGCAGTCATCCTTGGCGGTGGCGACGCCTTATCCAAGCACCTCTACAACCAAGAGGACAAGGCTGTGATTATGTTGCATTTTTTGCCTGTCTCTTTTTTTCTATGATCTTTTCTACTGTTATTTATACTGTATTGTATTTGTAAGTACTGGAAAGGATAAAAATTTTCCTTGAATGTTTTGTTGGTTTGCAGTTTTTTTATGATGTGATAAGATGCATCAGTCTAAGAGTCTGCCTTCACTTTTTAAGCCTTTATGTTTTATATGTGTCTTTTCTATGATCTACCAAGCTAGCTAGTTATCTATCACGCAATGCAGGACATGTGTTACTGTTATTGTCTATTTCACAACTCAGATCACAGTGTTCCTCCTCTTCTGTCCACCACCTTCTCTGGTAGTGCTGTCAGTGTAAAAATTGTGTTTCTGTTGATGTTTTCATGGGATCGCCATATAATCTACAAGAGATATCATACCATGCCATCATGTGAGGATCAGAGCTGTATTTATTAAGCAAGTTCATTTGTGCACTTGAAATTTTATTTGGACAAGAAGTTCCATGCATAATTTTTTTTGATTGATTTTTATATACTTTTGTTTGAAATGTCTAAGTGTATTTAAAGATAAAATGCTCATCTATTTTTATTGGGTTTATGAAAAATGTAATGTAGATCATATGTTGACAATGTAGATATTACACAAATCACACACAATATTTATTCAGGAAAATGAATGGCCAAGAACACCCCCTTAACAAACCCTGAAATACAGTGTACCACTGATATGTAAGTGCATTGATAGCAGCTTTTAGAAATATTTGAAAAATAGAAAGCTTTTGGGAAAACAATGTATCATGGGGCCTATACAGGAAGCTGGGGCAGTGGCAAATTGTAGCGGCTGTATTTGTGTCTTTACAAGCCATTTATTAGTCTATTTTCATTGAAAAGGAATAAAGGGAATATCTGAGTGATAAAAAGACATACTTATTTTGATGGATTTGGTGGAAGATTTGTGGAGGAATTGACACAGAAGCATGCGTTTCTTGTTTTGTTTCTACTTTTCTGTTTGTAAATAACATGTTAAAAGATACTGTTATGATTTGTCTGAGAACGGATTGCTAAATACTCAGGCTATGCTATCGCTCCATCGTACAATGCCATCATTAATGAAAGTCAATAAAAAGTTCACTTTGTTATTTAACAGCTGCAGTGTGGATCAATTATAAAAAAAAAAATTAAGCCATGTTCGACAAATTTAATCCAAAAACAAGACTGAACTAATGGACACATTATTATTATAGTTAGTATTATTATTATTGTAGTTGTTGTTATATCATTGTAATTAAGAAGAGTAGTTTCTTATTTCTCGCTGATGACCATGCAGTTTTAAATTGATCCCATGATTTGTTTGAATTGATTGTATTGACCTTGAAGGTGACTGACATGACTCACCTCACA
Organism: Holocentrus rufus; assembly: GCA_900302615.1. Lineage (NCBI taxonomy): Eukaryota > Metazoa > Chordata > Actinopteri > Holocentriformes > Holocentridae > Holocentrus > Holocentrus rufus. The sequence goes on from OMLF01019868.1 coordinate 11,328, forward strand.
GGCCTACATCATTGAGCAAACTGGCAAAACTCTTCCTGACAGTGGTGTTAGGCAACAACTTAATTAATTCTTCGAGATTTAAAGATTTTATGGTTATTTTTAGGTTCGATTCCCATTTCAGTTTCTTTCAATCTTTGGAAGGGATTTTGTGGTTTTAGTGCAGTTAATCTAAAAATCAGTTCATATATGTACAATTGTTAAAATTGCCCATTATATATGGGCACCAGTGCGTCACAGACTACTGTATGTGGTGAGGTAGTACTGAAAGTGGATTTCTCTAAATTTTTGGAGAGATAAGATGTCTTTACAGATCATGACCATGTGGATTCCCCTTCTAGCTTTAGTTGCTGTACAGCAATGTGTCATTGATACACCTAGAGAATGTGATTCAAATTGCTTGGTAGTTCCCTATATGCCCAGAAGAGGGAGATTAGAATCCCTCCCAGATCTCAATGCACTATTATTATTTCTCTCTCTCTCTCTCTCTCTCTCTCTCTCTGTCTCTCTCTCTCTCTCTCTATACACACACACACACACACACATATAGATATAGATACATACATACATACATACATATGATATGCTGACATGATATGTTGTACAAGGATGTAGAAAAGGGTAAACACAACTCAATTTATCAACCTTTTCATTGTTTTTTTCACAAATACAATTTTGAATTTTGTATTTCACTATCCCACTATTTCTGTCTGCATAATGTTTATTAGTATCTGATAATGCTGGAAAAAATAGGAGGGGGGCATTTTTTACCATGTGTCGAGTTTGCTGCCGACACTTAAAGTATGTATTTCAAACGTGAAAGGAGCAAATAGGGCACTCTTTTCATTTCAGACTGCCTAAGAACTTTATTGAGACACTTCTCTATTTTCAGTGAGCTTGGTGTGTCCATTTAAGCCCCGCCCTGTCGCTCAAACCTAATGATGCATTTAGGGACATAGGAGAAAAGCCCGACCACTCTCATGGTCCTAATCATGCCATAAATTTCGTGATTAAAGTTTCCTATATACTCTGGGTTTTCCTGCCCAGGTTTCTCCCACCACATGCATACATGGAAAATTTATTTATGAATTTAAAATCGACAATAAATATACAGCAACAGAAATTTGTATTATTGATTGTACTGTAATTAATAAAGGACCATTTTGATACCCTTACTCAATTTCTGATGACAATCGGGAGTCATCAGTCCCTAAAAACAGTGTCATGTCCTACTTGTACTGTTGGGCTATACAAAAGTTGTGATCTTAAAATGACATATCCAGGGTGTCCAATCATGTGCTAAAATAGTCTGAGTGTAGGCATGGTTTCATTCCAACCAAAACCCTAACGCGAATGAAAACCTGGCCCCCATGTCATATGATTAGACAGTCCTGGCATATGTGACTCAAATCGTTCGTTTTATTTAATTTGAAATAAATGTATCATTGCCTGCTCTTGACTACAAGTATTTACTGGTTAATTATGTTAGAATTCAAAGTCCAAACCCCGAGTTCCCTTAATATTTACCATCTGAAAGCTGAGGTCAGAGACATGTTTTACTAATTACCAGCTGAGAGCTGAACTGAACACAATTGGTCTTGGGAAACTACCGTCTTTCCCATGTGAAGTGAATGCAGCACTACCGCTGCGCTCCACCCAAATGGTCGAGTCATCTGTCAATCAAGACAGTTTCCATGGTGACTAAAAGCAAAGTACTGCTCCGTTTGTCAGTGAAGAGCAAGTCGGGTGCAGGACGGTTGACTAACACCAGAACAAGTGGAAGCTAAGATTTTGCTGTCTAGTTAACTTTATAAAGATGTGGCTAACAGTTGCGTTTTTTGAAAGAATATTAAAGCACCGTGATGCTTTTGACTCTTAGGCTGCCCAACAGTGCGACGTTGCTGGTCATTGTTGCGCTAATGTTTGCTAATTTGTAACTTAGCTCAACTGTGTTTTGGGACGTTTGGTTTGCCGTGTCGTTTGGTGTGCTCGTGTTTGACAACAAACTTTTCAGCTTGAATATATTGACCCAGACGACGTCATGATCCCTGAATGTCCTCGTGCCGGGGAGGGCAGGAGCCGGACTCGGTACCAGCACGGCCAGGCAGCCGAACCGAACCAGACTCGTGGCGCCAACGGTTTGTTGTCCGAAATCAAAACCACCATCAAGAGCGAACCTTTCACCGACCACTACACCATCATCCCCGGCAAAGAGCTCGGAAGGTAGGATGGGTTCTTTCAGTCATAGAATCAGTTGTTTGCAGTAGGAAACTCTGTTCAAAAATCTGCCAACTGAGTATTGCCTTTCCTATCAGGAAACGTACAAGACTTTAAACCTCCTAAACATGATTAAGTGCAAGAAGTGGTACATTTGCAGCACGTTCAAACCACTAAATATATCCTGTTTCAATAAAATATTAATGTTTAGCATTGCCTCACACTGCTCTTTTATAATATAATATAATAATAATAGTGGCACTCCCACAATCCACCAACAGCCGTTGGTGGATTGTGGGAGGCAAGCCAAATCTAAAAAGTGACATTTTATTAAAATAAATGTTGCTTGAAGGATTGTTTGAATGCCGAGTAATTTATGCCAATTGAAGCTAAGGATTCGGTAAGGTTTTCGGTCTTTTTTTACGCAATGCGTGTCTTTGCCGGTAAGCAAAAGTTTAAATTTGTCAATTTTTGGATGACATTTGGCGTGGCATTGCCTCTATAGGAGAGACCAGATAGTGATGTAGTGAAGCTCACCATTTAGGGGTAATTGCCTCATCCTTAAATGCTGAAAAAATATTTAAAGGTTATGTTATGGGTTATTTTCAGCAAAAAAATGAAACAGCGCTTTTTACCACTGCGTGGGACTGCCTCTGCAACTGCTGCACTGCCAGCATACTCTTGGTATCTATGCTTGGTTTTATTGGATTGGACAGAAAAGGAGGGACAGGAAGCCTTCTGGGGCTTTGGGATGCATTTCCTTACAATTTCAAGGCCACATTTTCTCGCTGGTGAAAGTGAACACTTGGTGAAAACTTCTGTCTCTTAGTTATCATGTCAAGGCAGGTTGAAACCATATACGGTCTTTGGTTGAAACACAGTTAATGTCCTCCAAATGACTGCTGGGTGAGGCCGTATGACTCGGCAGCGCTGATACATCCCTTGGCATGCAGTTGATAGCCTTCAGCTGTCCTGTGAGATGTTATGAACAGTTATCAGATAGCTGTCCACCCACGTCTCCATTTCCAGCTGATTACTTTCCCCATTATAGCACCAAGACAAACTCCTCATACTTTGGTCTAATTGTCTTTGGCCACTCCATTATTTGGTGCCAGTTCTCTGGCTATAGTCTTTTTCACATCAGCCATTTTGGCGTGAAATAGCAGGTTAAACACCAGTGAGCATGAACAACAGTAGGACCCTGGCTCTGTTGGACCTAAATGGAACTGAACCCGAATTGATGTCATCAGTAACACCTGTGTTTACCCTACTGTTTAAATGTAAAAATGTCTGCTGTGACAAAATGTCTATTCTGTTCTCTCTTGATGAATGTTGCAGGAGGTTTCTTGAAGGTTAATGATTACAGGGAATATCCTCTATCCTGTAGCTACAAGTAATCAAAAAAAGTCATTAACAAAGTCACAAAGCAAATGAGAATATACCTTTACCATGACTAATCAAGCACTGAGTGACTTTAGCCACAATGTCGGTGTGAATTGGTCCTTTGTCAGCCTTTTGAAAAAGCAAACTGTATTGTGGTAGTGTGTGTTGGCCCAGGTACAACCTGTCTGATGTTGATAAGAGTTGTGTACAGACGTGAATTCATCCAGCCATTTCCTCTCATGTAGCTATGTGAACTATGTGTGTGAGTTGTAGCGAGGCACAACAGAGGGAGTGTATGTGTGTGTGTGTGTGTGTGTGTGTAGCTTTACTTTGTATAACCTGACATTGTGACTGAGATTAGCTGCCAGAGCAACATCAAAGGTTGCATTAATCTGCATGTATACACTGCATTATGGCTGACCAGTCAGTAGGCACTGACCCAGACTACAATGGTAAATTCAGAAGAGCAATTCAGGCTTGCTGCCTCAGGTCTTCATCAGTGCAATATATTGGATCACGTGTTGCCCTATCCTTGTGTGGATAGTAGGTTTAGACCAATAACGGGGACTGATATCGGTCTTTTTGTTAAAACTCTGGTATCAGCCAGTCAGCACCATCAACTCTAACATGATATTGCTCTGTGGCTTAAAGCATGCCGGCCTGTGAAACCTGCTTCACCCTGGCTGAAAGAGCCACGAACTCTAAAAGAATTTCATTAGTATGGCTTTCAGTGCAGAAGTTTAATGTCCCGTGATGGTCTATATCCGGCCTATTCAGCTGGCAGCCCGTGGGCCACATCCCGCCCAGAAGCAACTTCCGAGTGGCCCAGCAAGCTTGAATTAAATACGATATTTTAACAGCAGTTTTAATATTTTAATTTCAATATTATTTTATAAAAATGATTGTTAACAGCAATGCAATTGTGTAGCCTAAATAGTTACAGCACTGCAAGCATGTTCTAAAATCCGGAAACAAAACCAGCAGGAGAAACATATTGAGACAATCAGGATATCTTTCACAAGTTCTCTCATGTGATGCAGTTCGATCACGCTCAGTGGCTTGTCAAAGTGTCTCCATCAACCATGACACATAAACTTGACAATAACAACAGAACAGTCCACTTTAACCCTGCCTGAACTGTCAAATGTGTAGGGCCCGACCGATTTTTTGAGGCCGATGCCGATTCCGATATTTGGCAGAAAAAAATTCCGATAACCGATTAATCGGCCGATTACTTTAAAAAAATATATAATGAATAAAATAACTTCTTTTTTGGTTCCTTAATGCTTACAACAACAAAGGTATGAATTACAGGCAGAACATTTTACTCTTTCACAATACTTTGTGCTTTAGAATTTGTTTAACTTTACAACAGAGAGGAATTTTCAAGTACAAAAACATGCAAAAAAGCATTAAACCTCTGGGAAATTATATAACCTTAAAAATAGTCACAAATAGTCCGACACTAATCTTACTCCATAACAACACACACAGTGAGTTGCTGTTGCAGCCTGTGTCACGTTATAGTATTTTCTGACAAAGTAAAACTAAGAGTGAAATAACATCATGACGGTTGCTGAAGACGGACAGTAACGTTAATGTTAATCATTTTAACTTTTCGGGCCTGCACTGAATAAACCCCCTCCCCTCTGCGTTCACATCGCTCCTCCTCAAATGCGCCTCAACACGCAGCTGAC
>OMLF01019870.1:0-64209 GCA_900302615.1 Holocentrus rufus
TAGTGGTACATATCCAGCAAAATGTGATACGCTTAAGCTGTTATAATGCAGTGAAATGAGAGGCTTGGACTATGAGAATGACTGCTGTTCCACTCCTGAGGTTCAAGATAGTAAGACGTGGGACGGGTTGAAATGTTATTTGGCACCAGCTTTAAATTCAACCCATTGACAGATTCCGAATTTCAAAAAACAATACAAGCAAAGTAAAATTGAAATTGTGACTAATACATTATTTGTCATTTGTCTTGAAAAAAGATTGATGCTGCGCCGTCCTCCTATATGGCAATTACTGCAAGGCCCAGTTTTAAGATGAGATATACATGTTATCTGAATGAAAATAACACAATGTCCTGCTTTTCTACAAGATTGACAGCTGCCTAATTACTCCACGGAGGATCACAGCACAATAAATATACAGTTATGAGTCCACCACAGAGCAAATATCAGATTGAAATCTTAATCACCTGGTCAGGCAATCTCTTGAATTTAACGACGTAATAATAATCATGCTTTAAGAGCAGCGGACATTATCAGACATCATTAGATTATTCAATTATTAATGTAGAAGACCAAGTAAGCCAGATTTTAAAATGACTTCTTATATTAGTAGGCTATGATTAATTGTTCAGCTCAAATATCAGGACATGAAATTGTGAGTGCCGCTCGTAACAACCAAAATAATACTGGAATAGACGCCGCCTAATAAACCCACAATAGTACAGAACAATCTGAAAAAAGCCTAATGATTTTTCCATGTGAAATATTATATAGAAACATTTGAGAGTGTTAGGTATTTGTAAATTTGCAGTTGCCTGAATTGTCTTGTAGTGTACTGTATTTTCTTTTGGGTCAATATGTGTTGCAGGTTGTAAGCACTAGAGCCTCAGTAGTTCAGACAGTCCTACATTCCTTGGAATACAGAGGACTGTAGTCGAGAGGAGACTGGAAAGATACTTGATATGTAGTCTGCTTAGCAAGGTAAAGCCATTTGTCAATAATGGATGAGGCTTGCTGAAATATTTACAGTTTGGCCTAATTTAGCCATCTCCCCCCTCCTTCCTCATGTCATGGGTGACTAGAGACAACAAGATGCTCTGCTTTTTTGGACTGTCATTTTTTAACTACGGCAGTTTGTTGTATGTGGTGATGTAGTTCCTTAACAGAATTTTCTGTCTATTCAGCGTTAGAGTATATTATTAGTCAGGAGGCAAATCCCCTATAAATTGACAAAAAAAAAAATCACAATCCTGAAATTTCAAATGTTTGTTTTGTGAATTGGTCCCTTAAGGATTTTGCAGCATCTGTGATTGTGACCAACACCCACAGTCAGAGTGGTGTCACTGCGGTGGCAGCGAGCGCCTTCCTCTGTGTATTTTCTTGTCAGCATTGTGTCCCTCAGCTATGTAAAAGACAGTCCACTGGCATTGTACATGGATAGTGTAGACATCGTTCAAATGCCCTTGGAGGTGTTCTTCTTAATCAATCTAATTTCCAAACACACAAAGCCAGTTTTATTTTGTTTGCTTGTGAATTTTACTGACAACCCACCATGATAACAGGTATGGTGCTTGCAAATACTCTGCTCTCTTTGCTGTGTTAATTTGCTCATTTACTGCTGATTCACTGCATTATTCCCTGTCCTTAAACAGCCTTTGTTTGGAGAGCTCTTCAGAGAAAGAGCTGTAGTGTGGCTCATTCAGTAGTATGCCATATGCTACAATCAGGCTGTGATGTAGAGCCTGTATACCGTACTGATTATGCTATCATAGAAACGCTGATGATGCACAAAAAAATTTCAGCACAAGATGCGAGAACTCCAAGAATATTCTATTTTATGTGGTGTAAGTTGGAGGTTTTTCTTTGGTGGAATTGTACATGGTGAACACCTAAAGACTGACCATTGCAATAATAAACTATAGCCCTCTTGATCTCCTCAGACCTGCATTTATTTGTTTGAATATGAGAGCTACTGAATTTTATTCCCCACACAATAAATCTCTTCTGCTAGATGGTAGACTTTTAAGTTTTGCACAAAAAGCCGCAGAGAAAAGGAAATAATAACAAAAGCAGGCAGAAAATAGACCACAGTGGACACAGAACCAGCATTTTATTACAATTAATATGATGATGTTATATCAAAGAAAAGCCCCAACACTGTTTGCCTTTACAGACAAAAATCCCCCTAGATGAGTAGGTTAGTTTTTTGCTTAATCAATCTAAATTTCACAGATTAAATTTGCTTCACCGTCATATCAGCAGTATTAGGAAACCTCATGTTTAATTTGGGATTCCAGCCTTGGCCAGCGCACAGAGACACACAAAGACACTCTCAGTGAGACAACAGCGCTTTTCAGCAGAACAGATTGTTCTCTTCCACACAGAGTCAATGGCTCTGGATGTGGACTCTGGGATGTGAGCAGACTGATGTCATGAAAAAGCCCAGTGGTAGCAGTGTCTGGAGGGGGTATAGACGCAGGGTATAAATGGCCCCTTGTTTTCTTTTTTGTAGTCTGGGCCAGGGGGACGGAAGAAGAAGAAGTTTGGGTTTTTTTGTGTATTTCTCTCTCTGCTTTGTGCTCTCTGACACCCATACATGGGTCAATAGCCCGGTTCCCACAAAGCAGGAGAATGGCAGCGATCTTGCTGGTGACAGGCTTGGCTAAAAGATCCTCCCTGCCGCCCCACGCCAACCTTAATTAAGATGCAGGAGGCAGACTCGGTGGAATCGCGGGCCTCTTTTTAGGGGGCTAGCTGATAGAAATACTTTGTGAATGAATAGTTGTAATATTTACGCTGTCTGAGAGCATTTTTTTCACTGCTAGAGGTGTGGAAATTTCTTGATCTCACTATCTGTGTCTTCACAGTATCACAACAAGCTGTTGGTGTCGGTCCAGTGTAAGGGTAAAGCTTTTTGTTCTACTGACATGGCACATGGTATGCAGGACATGATGTCATCTTCGTGGCGTCTGTGTGCACATGTGTGTGTGTGCGTGTATTCTTGTGAACACAGTGATAATACATGATAGAAACTCCATCCTTACGCCACAGATTTCCCCTATAGATTAGATGATCTGATTAGATTTTGGAGCACTTTGCTGCATAAATTTGCATTTCAAAACTTTACTCTGTACCTTCTTCATGCTTTAAGATACAGAGTTCTTATTAATGTCACCTCTGTGTTATCTGAAGACAAGTATGGTGGCATAGGAATATTTTTAAATTCATCAGCATGTATATATTTAATATATCACAGTGGCCGCGATGGGATATTAAGCAGCCCGTGGTTCTCTTGTTAACATGCAAGCTTGATCAATAACTTGAATAATATTTTAATAACTTTTTGATTAATAACATTAATATTTATACAGCACTTTTTAAAGCATGAAGTTACAGTTACAGTGCTGTATGAAATCATAATAGAACAAGATAATATAAGATAATAGCAAGATAACAAAATGTACATATATAAAGACACAGAACAGCAAAACAATGAAACAGAATAAAAGAGTTTCACAATTAAAATCAATTAAAACCAAGTCTATGGAAGTGAGTTTTTAATGTAGATTTAAAAGATGAAGCCGATTTTGCCTTTCGGACAGAATCAGAAAAGCTGTTCCAGAGCCGATAAAGTTAGATACAAATCCAGCAGCACCACTGAGCCTGGCCCTCCTGCTGAATGTAGTGTCTGTGTCGGAGGCCAGGCTCTCCTCCAGTCTCTGTCAGTCGGTGGGTTTACTTCCCCTCCGCCAGACCTGCTGACGCGGCCACATTTCCTCTCCTATTGACTGGGGCAGGTCAGCCGTGACAGTACGACCAGCATCACTCAGTCACCATCATGAAACCCCCAGCAAAGACAAACAGGGTCGACTGTATTGTGACATGAAGCTGAAAACATCATACTGTAACGACTAAAATTAAACTAGGGCAGATAATCACAGCTATAATTGCAGTAAATGATTGGAGGCGTGTGTTTGGCTGGTGCCATGGTGACGAGGTAAAAGCACACATTGCCTGGAGAAAGCAGAGAACACCTGCTGTCCCGGCACAGCTGAGCCACCGTTGTACCCTGTCTGATTAAGTTTGCCCTTCATAACATGACGTCCAGACCTGGAATGACCCATAAACTCAGGCCCTCAGGAGTAACGAGCGTTTCCATCATAAATAGCGTAGATGGGAGAAGGGAGAATGATGAAGACTGGAGACGTGCTCTGGGTGCTGAAACGCCGCTCAGGCTGTCCTCAGGTGGAGGTTAATCTCACACGCAAGCAGCGAGCACTGAGGATGTCAGCTGAGCTCCTGGATGTGATTTAAATATCCAGCGCTGCGCTGCCTCTCACCGCAGCCCTCATCTACTCTGCCAATCGCTGCCGCTCGAAAGTAATTACTTTATCTGAAACCAAGGGCACTTTTCTTCCTGGGGAGGCTTGTATGAATCATAGTACAATCAGACATGAGTAAGCAGAACAGGACGTCACACTGTAGAGACAGTGGGTCTGGAGAATAGTGAGATCTTTCCTGTGTGGCATTTTGGGTACCAGAGGTTTGGTTGTTTAACCAACAGCTCTCTATTGTGTGATAGAATAAGTCCAGAATTTGATTAGAGCTTGGAAACAGAGGCGGCTTTACTCAGACTGTTATATTTTTCAATAACCCTGTTATTGAACCTGTAATGTAACGAGGCAATAAGTACAATTTTACTGTGGAAGTGCTGAAGCAATTACAAAGCTTGTAGCTTGTATGAGCAAGTTCAAGTTTATTTAGAGCCCTTAATCACTATCACAGTCTCAAAGATCTTCACATGCCCAGACTTTATAGAAAACAAAATGACACGCCTTGACCTGAACATAGTGAGCAAGAAAAAAAATCAGAAAAAAACAACAGCATCCAAGAGGGGCAAAAATAGAAGAAATCTTGACAAGGATCACAGGATAAGGATCATGAGCAGTATTGTATAGGCCAAGACTAGAAATTGTAAAAGATGACCGGGGTGAAAAGAACACTGTCATTGATGACACAAATGTAATGAATGGAGGGACTGGGGTTATTAATAACCGTAAATCAATTAAGCTTAACTGTCCCTTCACTAACGAGTATAGATCTAACTGGATTATCTTATACACAGATTTATTGAGAATGATGTCATGCTACGGTATCATAGAAGGGTCATTTGTGGCAGGAGAAATGGATTGATTTGCTGTTTAAAAAGTAAGTGTGGAGAAAGTACTGACTTTAACTGCTGTGGTGGCTGCTGATGTGTTTTTGTGATACCATCATGACATGCTCCAGCACTGTAAAAATAACACTAAACATATTTAGATTGAGCACTGTGTGGTAGATATAGTGCATTCATGTATGCATTTGGCCGTCTTCCAGTGATAGAGTACTCCATGCCTGGTGAAGAAGGTCTCATCTCATTGTCCTGATGAGGTATGGGGCCTGAAACCCGAAACCCAAGCGAACCACATTGGCCTATATTCTACAACTAGAGACACAGCGGCGTTAGAGATGGGAAATAACGGTGTGCACACTCGTTTTTAGAGTGTATTTAGCCCGGGGCTTCATACTATCAACTACATCTCTGCATTAGGAGAGAAAATGGTGTCTGGAGCTCTGAGGGAGGAGGGAAGAGGAGTTTTCATGGCTGGCACAGTTGGGTTTCTCCGTATGTTTTGCTGTTGGATACCAGATGCCAGTAATCAAACAAATCCACCTTGATATTATTCATTCATTCACCACACTTTCTGCTGAATTAAACTCAAAGGAGCACTTCAGTATTTGGGTGCGCCTGAAGCCTTTTGCATGAAGGCTGTGTGGTTTTGAAAACCTCTCTCTCACTGCTGGTCTACAAGAGATGCAAGGCACAGAAAATGCTGTTCATTATGAGCTGCCCTCAGGGAAATAAGAGTCACTTGAATTTATGTATCTGAGATTGCTCCTTTAATTGCCCAGTGTTACCGTAAAATGGAATCGTCGTAAAAAAAGACTCTCAAAATGTAAGAATGACAGGAAATACGGTATACCATGCAATTGTTTTGGGAAAGGCTAATGTTTTGTGTTTGTTTTGTGTTTTGTACTCTAGTTTGATTTTCTCTGGATATACTTTCTGTAGATAGTTGGAAAAAGGTCTAATTTTCATTCTCTTTACTTATATGCATCCACTTACCTTGTGTAGAGTAGACTTTTATGATGGAAGGTTAGACTCTGCACAGCATCATTAACTAATGCATTTTTATTTCATATACTTCATCAAATTATGGCTTTTATCTTTGTATATTTGGTTTACTGGGGAATACAATGTTGCATTTGCATTTGAAGGATCCAGGCCTACATTTTTGGTGCCAGTTGCTCAGTGTGGGAGTGAAGTGACTCAGTGGATGAAAGGCACCTCTGCCATCACATAAAAAGGAGATTAGTGCACAAAAAGTTCTGCTTACCCACAATGTAGATTAGTGACCATGGATTTAAGTCAGTCATTTTTCTAAAAAATAAATGATAGAGAATAGATGGTTCACCTTTAATGGCATGACTCAGATGTTTTTATAGTCTACTAGCTATTTAAGCGAAGGTTACATTAAAGGACATTTTTTTATGAATTATAGTACATGCTGCACACGCCTCACAGCACCGTAGTTTTGCTAATGTCAGTCGCTCTGATCCAAGCCCAGCAACAACCACAAACACTCCTTAAATCCCCTTGCTGGTTTGAATTGAAACATCTTAATGGCATGAAGTGAACCCGGCCATTTACAGTAATGCAAAAACAAATATTTCTGACCACTCTTAATGGTTTACTGTGTATGCCTGACTGTGCCGTCAGAGCATAATTGCAAAAGCGATATCACACGAGGAAAATGACTTGATGAGGCAACAAAATTGTTCGTAGATTTGCTTGAGTCATCATGATACCTGTGTTAAGTCATAGATTTGTAAAACAGAAGTTAGGCTATTTTTTTTTTTTAGAACAGGAAGTGGAAATCTCTGAGATCCATCCATTTTCCGTACCTGCTTATTCCTGTTCAGGGTCACAGGGGGTTCAAGCCTATCCCAGCATGCACTGGGTGGAAGGCAGGGAAACACCCTGGATATGTGGCCAGTCCATCACAGGGATAATACGCAGACAAACACGCTCACACATTCTGTTCTGTTCCTGTGTTTCCTGGTTAATGGTTGACACTGGTCAGAATGGTTATGTGGGAACTGAACAGCTGCAATTTATATCTCAGTTGTTTCTCAATGAACAGTGACAATAGAGATTTAATTGTAGAACATAGAAGAATATGCTAGGATAGGTATAGATATGGAGGGTGACAATATTAAGTGACAATATTAGGTCAAGGAGGACGGGCCAGACACCTCTCAGTTCTTTGTCTCATGGATATAACGTGTTTTACTTTTGCTTTGTTTCGGTTGAGGTGAATTTCACTCAAACACATTTTGTGGTCGGCTTTGTTCACCAGCACAAATGCCCCTTCCTCTTCAAAAAATGAAACTTTTCTTCTACGTAAAACTTTTAATCCCTTTTTTACATTTACATTTTACAACAAATTAGATTCATATGTTTCATGTTTGCCCTTCAGTCAAGAGTCAAGTTAGCAACTTTTTTTGAGTTGTGTCTGCTATTTCATGGTCGCAACTGCACACTGCTCATATATATTTTATTTCAGTCTTACTGATGAAGGTAAGGGGAATGGAGTTGAGTTCAGGCTGCTACAATGCACATAGTATGTCAGCATGATTTGCTGACCTGTGCACCCACACTCTCAACCGGCATGAATAGCAAGAACAAAACGTCCAGTTCAGGTAGTCAGTGCATAAGGGCAGCAGGGGTGGAAGGAATACTAAAACATCCTACTCAAGTAGAAGCACTATTGCCTTGCTAAAAATTTAAGTAGAAATGCAGTGAGAGAAAAACTGAGAGTTACATTTTAGAAAAGAGAACAATTATAACAGATTTTTTCTGTGTAATTCTAAAAGGATGACTGACAGATTCAAACTAGATTGCTTTTATCAGAAAATTTTAAATTACAAAATAAAGTGTGCAAAGAGCAAGAAATACTAATGGCCACAGTGTAGGCAAAGTGACTCTGAGCTTTACAGCTGTCTTCATTTAAATTGATTTTGAATTTTATGCACCAACTTCTCAATATTCAGATACACTATAATTTGGTTTTACCATGTATATATTACCATGTGGAAAATACAGTAGGGGAATGTTTGGAAGCTATTCCTGCATTCATCTCCCAGAAAATTTGAATTTGTCAGTTGAATTTCTGGCACGTCTATTTGGACTGTGTTGACTGTGATTGTTTACTGTAGCTTTTGTGCAAAGGCGCAAAAGCTACAGTAAACATCTATAATAGTGCATAAAGTGCAGGTGGCTAAGGCCTTCCCAGCTCTCTTTGCGCAACGTGACACTGACCCAGCTCAGATCCAGTTTCACGTGGGCAGTTCTCACCCTCGCTCTGACCCATGTTCGTTGTCCTGTCTTTCAGCCATCCTCAACCCCAAGCAGCCCAAAGAGAACAAGAGCTTCAACTTTGATTACTCCTACTGGTCACATACCACGGTAACTCTTTCTGCACTCCTGCAGCTTAAATGTTGCTGCTGTCCAGCAAACACAGACACACACAGACACACTGCATGTATTGCATGTATTGCATAAATGTTGCATAAAAAGAATAGCACCAAATATATTACTTTGGACTTTGATGCAAAAGACAGTCAATCACCAAATACTTTTTTGCTGTATTTATCAGTTTTACTGTAAAAGATTCACATTATTATAATTTGTGCCAACAGCCGGAGGACATCAACTATGCCTCTCAGATGCGGGTCTACAAGGACATCGGAGAGGAAATGTTGCTGCACGCCTTTGAGGGCTACAACGTCTGCATCTTTGCTTATGGTCAGACAGGCGCTGGCAAATCCTACACCATGATGGGCAAACAGGATGTGAAAGATCAACAAGGCATCATCCCCCTGGTAGAGACTCGACCTTTTAATGTTTGCCTGAAAAAAACGTGCATACTAAGAAACAGTGTAACTGTGCCAAAGGAGAGCTTCATCTGAATTTCTCTAATGCAACTATTTTGAAGTTAATGTTGAACTTATTTTTCTCCTTTCAGATGTGTGAAGATCTTTTCACTAAGATCAACGACAGCAACAATGACAACAGCATGTCTTACTCTGTGGAGGTAAGCTGTCACTCACCTTTCTGTTTTTTACATTTTACACAAACTGGTTTTGAATATTAACATGATAAAATCTGGTGATGACAAATCAGGTAAGCTACATGGAAATCTACTGTGAGCGTGTGCGGGACCTGCTGAATCCTAAAAACAAAGGACACCTGCGCGTTCGAGAGCATCCTCTGATGGGACCCTATGTGGAGGACTTGTCCAAACTGGCTGTCACCTCCTACAACGACATCCAGGACCTGATGGATTCCGGCAACAAGGCCAGGTGATGGACACATTCATTCCCTCCTTTCATTTATTCAGTCATTTCACTCTGCTCTCACAAAGGAAGCTGTAAGAGAGGGTCGGGTGAAATACAGAGGGAATACAGTAACATGCATGCATGCGTGGCTGTGGATGAATGGATTAATTAATGACCCGTTTTTTGATCGTGCCAGGGAATTTACTGCATGAGAAAGCTCAAATTGTAGAACAAGAATAGATTATAGATGCATCACAGACATACATCAAGCATCACAACTACATCAAAGACATTTTTTGTGTTGAATAGAAGTTGGACACACTAAACAGAAGCGGCTCCCTCTGTTGAAACACACAACAGCCAGCGACTGAAATACAAGCTCTATATACTGTAGGTTCAGCTGGTTTAATTATTTATGTTCAAGCTACTTACCTATTTGAAATACGGTCATTAAATGTTGCTGAGTTCTGTAGAAATAGCCTGACTAGTCACGCTGCACTGACTTTATGAGCAACATTTCCTCATTGTATCTCTTCTTTTTTGCTACTTGCTGCTGCACAAAAAGATTTGGGATTACAAATTACAGCATCCCACCATGCTTTATTAGATTCAAACAATCCATACATCTAAACTGAATAGGGAAAAGAGTTTTAATTATTCTGTCTGCTGGAATATCATCGTAATTAATTGCACCTAATAAATTATGTATGTAATGTGTATATGTACATGTAAGTTATATAGGTTGGTGTGCAGATGGAGGACATTTTAGGGATCTTGGTCTCATCACATTTTTCCTCACTCTTAGACAGCAAAGACTTGGAAATTTAATTCAAGACCTGTCAAGTACATCAACAGCCTCGTGCACACTTCAGTTTTTTTGCACCCCTACTCTTGCATGCAGATTCTTATCCTGTGTCATAACTTATCCATTCATCTAATGTGAGAATTTATCAATCAAATAATTTAAATAAATTAGCAGCAATAAAGCACATAATTTCTATGATTCCTTTCTGTCATGTAGTAATTTTGATCACATGTCCAATCCTACTTTACTAAAATACCGAAATAAATGTTTCTTTTTGTTTTGAAATGGTGGCTGAGAAATTGATGCAGATTTTCAGCCTGTACTATGAAGGCAGATCAACCAAACTGCAATCATATTCTTGAATTTGACTTTTTCTGGTCTTGGTCACATTCTATACAACACATTTGGGAACTGTGATAGGTGTATTTCACTTGTGTTACATCATGTGTTGTTGACATGGTGCTTCATTGTATCTACAGGACTGTGGCTGCCACCAACATGAATGAGACCAGCAGTCGCTCACATGCTGTCTTTAACATCATCTTCACCCAGAAACGCCATGATGCTGAGACTGACAACACCTCTGAGAAGGTAGAGGGGTTTGTCCGTCACCTGAGCCAACTCATGTTACACTAAAGCTGCAGCTGCTTCTTATCGTGAGCTGGTTGATGGCAGTGATTCAAATCTTATCATAGAATAGGAGATCATTAATCCCTTGAAGGTCACAGTGTAAAGATCTTTTTAATGAAAAATAGTATTTCAATGAAGACGAATTGCTTCAGCTTAGTTGGTTGCCAGTTCACGTGCTGCATCTGGATTTATTCGATGTTCTGTCGCAGGTCAGCAAAATAAGCCTGGTGGATTTAGCAGGGAGTGAAAGGGCAGATTCTACAGGAGCCAAAGGGACCAGACTTAAGGTGACAATGTTTCCCTGCACAGCATTTTTGATATTTATAAATAGATTGCACTGAAAATTGCTCCAATGCAGATATCCTCCTCTTCCTCTTGCACCATGACAGGAAGGAGCAAACATCAACAAATCTCTGACCACCCTGGGGAAAGTAATCTCTGGTTTGGCAGAAATGGTATGGAAACCTTTTCTTTTCTACATATATCGGTATGCTGTATAATATAGGATAAAATATACAATTCATATACATTTGCTCAACATATCGCTGTCTATTTCATTTTAGGATTCTGGGCCAAATAAGGTACGTTTCTCAGCCAATATTTTTTTAATTTCATTTCAGCATTTCTCTTTGTCATAATGCAGATAAATGCACCGATGGTTCATTTGTGTTTGTATTTCACACACAGAATAAAAAGAAGAAGAAAGTGGAGAGCTTCATTCCCTACAGAGATTCAGTCTTGACATGGCTCCTGAGAGAAAATTTGGGTATGAATACAGCATTTATCTATTCGACATGCTTGCTGAGCCCTGATATTCCATTATTCCTTCACCAAATTAATCTTTTTTCAATGAACCTCTTCTCTGCCTTGCCTCAGGGGGGAACTCTCGCACTGCTATGGTGGCTGCCCTGAGTCCGGCGGACATCAACTACGACGAAACCCTCAGCACACTCAGGTACGAAAGCAGACAACACACTCTCTGCCACATCTTTCTCCTCCCACACAGCTGATGATCGTGGCTTTGAAGGACACCGAAGCCACCGAGACCACAGCGTTACATAACACACAATTACAGTTTCCTCAGCAGCTTGCACCCGTTTCACTCTTCAAATACCCTTCAAAAGTTGCAGCTGCAGTGCCAGGCTGCAGAATTGTGTAACGAAGTACAGATCGGATTCTGCATGGATGTATGGTGGTGGGGGAGGAAGCTTGTGTAGGTTGTGTTGTGTGTGTATTGCTCTCTCCACCCTTGCATGTGTAAACACGCTCACATATTCCTCTACAGGTATGCAGACCGCGCCAAACAGATCCGCTGCAACGCCGTCATCAACGAGGATCCCAACAACCGATTGGTGCGCGAGCTGAAGGAGGAGGTGTCTCGTCTGAAAGACCTCCTGTACGCCCAGGGCCTGGGTGACATCATTGAGAGTAAGGGATCTCCTGTTGGGCTTATCTACGCACTACTTTAGACTTGATAGATGGTTTTGTATAGAGATCCTTTTCTAAAAGAGGTGCACACTATTCACAATCATATGCACGGGGCTGATATCCACTAATATTAAATATCATGAAATTTTGCTGCCATATGTTGTATTTTCTGCATTACTGAATAACATTGCCACTGGACCGCCACCCAAAATCAGAGGACCATAGTCAGACCAAAACCTTCAGTATAGAGCCTACTTAATTTGATGTCATTATTATTTGTTTCGGTGGGTGCAGTTCTTAAATGGTAATATGATTTTTTTTTTTTTACAGTCTTTGAAATAAAGCACTAATTTAATTTAATATTGATTCTTACAGACTCACTGTTTCATCTTCTAGTTAAAAACTTCTATGCATAGTGTAACAGTAATTGCATGATTAAGTAATTTTGATTGTATACATCACAGTTTTAATTAAAGTGCAATTTATTTATATTAAACATTTTGGGTATTTTTGAAGGAGAATTTCCTATAAGATAAATTAATTCTTTGAAATGTTTATATTTCTCTTTACCTCTGTGATAACATGAAATATTGCAATATTTTGACGGGACAACATCGCAATATTACGTTTGGATATTGCCCAAGCCTAATATACACGACCCCTCACTCTCTCCCCAGCCCACACAGCACTTCTCACAGGCACTTTTTATTCTCCATATTCTCACAAGCAACATGTGTTTAAATTATGAAAAAATGTAGCCATTGTTCTGGCTGAACCTGCGAGTGAGTCAGTGGCAATATTGGCCAGAGAGATGTGATCTGAAATGAAAACACATGGCTATGCATTGTGCGCTAAGAGCATCAGAACTCAATTGAGCAATCGAATACTGCCCTTGCCCTCATGCTGACTACAATACTCAAATGTTCAGCTGACAACAAGTGAATGATTGAATCTAAGGATGTTACTCTCTCTCTCTCTCTCTCTCTTTTTTCTTCTCTCTTCCTCTCTATTGTTCTTTATCTTCTCTTCTCCTAGCATATCGGGGGTCTGGCGCTGAGATAGCCGGTTTGAAATGTGTGTACCGTGGCTCTTGTTGCTTTTGCTCCTGTTGCAGCTTAACTTCACCAGCGCTTCCTGTGGCATTACATGGCAGCTTCTCTTTGTTCTCTGCAGCACCACAATATCACGAGGAACTGATCAGATTGGTTTAGATGATCACCAATGATTTCTGTTGACATGGAAGTAGCTCATGTTTACGCAGTATGGATGACATCTGGGTTTGATTTTAGGGCGATTTATCGGTTTTATCATATTGGCTCTATTCCTGAAATTTTTGGCGATATATATGCCATGCTCTGGTGCTGTAGAGATTTTCGTATGGCTTCATAGCTTCGGCATTGGTGCAGTAACTTTAGGCATTGTTCACGAAGCAAGCATCGTCCAAACAGCACAGTACATACAGCTCTGCATCTTAGTAAGATATTTTATGTCCCGATTAGTTCATCAGTTCCTTCATTTGCAAGGTGACTGTGAGGGAGCCAAACAGCTGGCCCAGACGGAGCTCGTGCTCCTCTGGCAGGGTTTATTTGTGACACCAAGCTCTGTCGCCTCCTGTCGGCTGCTAGCAATCAGGCAAGAGGAAGCACACAAACAGGGGGACGGTGATGGCGTAGCCTTCAGTGAGCGCAGACACTCGTACAATGTTGGAGCGTTAAAACTGGTCATCTCCAGCGAGTTTGAACCGTGAATTTTCATAGTCTTTCCATAATACATGATGTTATTAACTTCACTGTGAAGGAGATATTATGTGATCCATCTTGGCAGACAACAGAGAGTCCAGATGGATGGGTGTGATACACCGTCCCACTTTATTGCTCCATGTTGCCATAGCAGCAAGTGCAGGGTTGATATTCATTATCTTGTAGAGTGTAATATTGGACTTGGCTATGCATAGTGTCAAAATACTGTGGAAATTAGGGACTATATTTTGATGAATAAACAATACACTAATTATTTTCAAATAATTTCCACCCCTTATTTAAAGATTTTTGTTGCATGGTTGTCCTTACAAATCCTCCACTCTGCCAGGAAAATGGATTTCCTCTTACAGTGATTTATGTGGTAGTGATTATTTTAGAGGAGCTCGCTGAGTACTAAATGAATCCTGCCAGCTTTTAGATGTAATCTGAACCGTGAGTACAGGCTTCCTGGTGCTCTCTCCAGAAAATAGACCGCTTTTACAAATGAGTCACCATGTGCTCGCACATAGTGTACGTAGTTTTGGATATTTGATGATTCATTTCACTTTTATCGTAAGAGATGCTTTGACTTACAAAACCACTTGATTGATAATAAGCAACAGCATCTCGTTCCCCCACCAGAGTTTCCCTCTGAAATGGCAGATGTACAGTGCATTTTCTGGCCTAGAATTGAATGTTCCTTCATAGAGCACTTTGCTTGAAGTTTCTATGTTGTATCTGCATTTTCTTTCAGTCCTCTAGTGGCTTGATGCCCCCATTTTTGCATCTTTTAAGTCTTTGCGTGTGGCTTTCAGCTGGTGCTGCTCTACCTTGTGTACTCGCAGTTAAAATATCTCTCTGTGAATTAGACTGGTTTCAAACTATATATATATTCTTTCTCCTTTTCTATTTTCCCTTCTCTTTTCTTCCTTATCTCTTTGCTTTTCTCCTTTTCTTTCCTCCCTGTCTCTGGCTGCCCCACCCCACTTCCTGTACGCTCCCCGCGCCCCTTCCCGTCCTGACAGACCTATCCGATTACAAGAACAATAACAATAAAGGCCAAGCTGTGAATCAAAGGGATGATCTTTCCACAGTGACCAATGCCATGACGGGGATGAGCCCCTCCCCATCCCTCTCGGCCTTGTCCAGCCGTGCCGGATCCATCGCCAGCCTCCACGACCGCATCATGTTCAGCCCAGGCAGTGAGGAGGCCATTGAAAGGCTGAAGGTGAAATCTGGAAGACACACCTCTTCATACCCACTACCTGCTATGACACCCTGTAGTCTAATTACATTAACATATTGGATATTAAATTTGGAATGATTACTGGTTTTATTATAAACCGTGATAAAATATTCAATAGTTACACCATTTAAAATTTTAATTAAAAAATTAAAATTAATCTCTAACCAAAGTCAGCATCAACCAGTCAGTTCTCCATTTTCAGCTCGCCCATGTGATGCCCACATGATGAAGTATTAGCCTATTAGCTATGTTTTTAATCACCCACCTGATAGATTTCCTTCATTTAAATCCAGCACTCATCAAAATGGTTGTGAACATGCTTTAAATGGAGAAATATTGTTGGTATATTTTCTCAAGAAGACCAATCTTTATTTATGTAAATTGCTAACTTGTGTGTTTCATATCTTAACATTTGGCATAGATTGTGTTATTGTTTTCATGCAAACAGTTCATCGTGCTGGTAATTTCAGTAATGTAAGTTTTAAATGTTCAATACATAGCATAGTCTGATTTCAAAGTGTATTACTAATGAGGTAATATTTTCAGCACATTTTAACAATATAGCAATAATTCTGAACACAATGGTAATTTTGGGTGTGATAATTGTGATTTTTAATTTTCATATGATTAATTTTCTTTACTGGGTATTCCCCATGGTTTTTAATTACACATGACACATCTATGAATTGCATGTTGCCTGATTATATTGAAAATAAATGCTGAGTGCTATTGACCGAGCACTTTAGTCTGTATCTCTTTCAACTGGCTGAACGGCCTGATTGTCCACTGAAACATTCGCTCTCTTTTCTATCAGGAAACAGAGAAAATCATCGCTGAGCTCAATGAGACCTGGGAGGAGAAACTTCGCCGGACAGAAGCCATCAGAATGGAGAGGTGAGAGATGCCTGCGCCTCTTAATCAGATATGTTTGATCACATCACGGGAGTGAAGTGACGGGGTGAGACAAAGCGACACACCGTCACTGCAAATGAGTTTGGTTAGCATTCGTGTCACAGCGTTGTGTCGTTATCTACAGAGAGGCCCTGCTGGCAGAAATGGGCGTGGCAATGCGAGAAGACGGTGGAACTGTTGGTGTCTTCTCCCCTAAGAAGGTATGACATTATAAGCACCTCACCTCAAGCCTGTCTAAATGAAGAAATGAAATGTTTTTGGAGAATACAAGCATGCAAAAATAGATTCAAAACTAAGATTTGCTCATTTTAATATTCATTGATTCACTCCGAAGCCTTCAGATAGCCCCAGAAAGCCCGAGCCTGTGTTTATTGACACAGTCGGGCTGTTCTCCCCTAATGAGGTTTGTAGCTCTGCAGTGTCTGATTTCTTTCTCTGAGTGTTTCTCTAAACTCAGCAGTAGCCTCGCCAAGGTTTCTGCTGATCACTTGAGGGTTTCTCCTTTTCATTAACTGTTATCTTAAATCTACTTCATTACTCACTGCAAACACACCCTCACTGCGCTGAAGGCAGTAATGGGTGTAAACATGGGAAAAAAGATAATAGCTGTGCCCCCATTTCAGTGATTTATGGCTGGTTGCCTACAGGCCAACAGTGTCTGACAGAGACTACATTAAACACATTGACTCATGCTGTGGAGCTGTGGGGAGTGAATTTGTTTGCACGGTTTCAACTATTGCTGATCATTCTTCTTGTGATTGAGTTTTTTTTTTCTCTCAGTGGAAGAGATAGCTTTTGAAAACGATGATGTGGGGTGTAAGCATATGTTATGTTGTAAATAACATATGGACATTAAATGATTTGTTTATGTATTTGACAAACCAAATTGCTGCAAACAGTAAATAACTGATTTCTGTACCAGACTCCTCATCTGGTGAACCTCAATGAAGATCCTCTGATGTCTGAGTGCCTGTTGTACTACATTAAAGATGGAATCACCAGGTCAGAGGTTTTCAGATATTTTACCCTGAATTCCCAATCAGTGATTGCAGTACGGTGTCCCATGTTGCAACAGTACCGTTTCTTTGATTCACTGAATTAGAGATATTTTCTCTCTCATTTATTCACTTAGCTTTTGTTACTGTATGTAGCTAGGAATGACTTTTTTAGATATTTTTGAATATTTGCAAATTCTGAACTAAAGTAGATCTGTATTTTAAATAATGATGGTATAAGAAGACTGAAAAAAACTTACATTCTATACATATTTATTTAAGTGAGCGCTGAATTTTAGCTTGAAGTGATTGATTTACAAAACAAATAACAATTAATCGATAAATTACATTTTTGTAATTTTTATTCATTTTTTAATCTGCCCGTCCTCCTGTGACCTTGACTAAGACACGCTCTGTATAAGTGGATTTGGTCCCGCACTGTGGCTGCCCACTGCTCCTAATAGCTCGGATGGGTCTTAACTTGATTGACTTAAAACATTAAAACATTTATTTACTCTATCTAGCTCTCTACCTGTTTCTTCATTGTTTTCCATGACATCATATTGTCACATTTTTACAGAGTGGGACGTGTAGATGCGAGCAGTCGTCAGGACATAGTCCTTAGTGGCCACTTCATTAAGGATGAGCACTGCACCTTTACCAGCGCCCCTGGTCCCATTGGAGAATGTGAGTTATATCTTCCCTTGCTCCTTAGGCTTGTAGCGTTTGTACATTGAAGGTTAATGTTGGTGCAGAGGAAGTGAAATCAAATTATTTGTTCTTTTCCTAAGCAGCCGTCATCCTCGAGCCCTGTGAAGGAGCTGAGACTTACGTCAATGGAAAGCTAGTGACAGAGCCCACCCTGCTCAAATCAGGTGAATTTCCTCTTTTGACCCCTGTCTCCCTCATTACCTAATTGTTACAGCACATTTGTATATTGCTTACATGTTTGTGTATATTTATCACAATACATTCTGATCTTTGATGCTTGTCTTTGGACCCCCTCCTATAGGAAACCGCATCATCCTGGGTAAGAGCCACGTGTTTCGGTTCAACCACCCTGAGCAGGCGAGGGCAGAGAGAGAGAGGACGCCCTGCGCTGAAACCCCTGCTGAGCCTGTGGACTGGGCCTTCGCCCAGAGGGAGCTGCTGGAGAAACAGGGCATCGACATGAAGCAGGAAATGGACCAGAGGTACTGTGGGGAAACAGCAAAGACACCAGTCAGCCTTAGGCAGCTGGCCACACTGATCAGAAAACAAACAGGATTACTGCTGGACAGATTTCTGTCCATCAGGAATTCATTAGATTGTTTTGGAATGTGAACATGGTGCAGAAATACAGTTAGGAAAAAACATACCAAGAGGGCTTTGCTCACAATGATGCTGCTTAATAGAAAAAAATCAGAAGTACGCTATAAGAACAGGCTATACAACATAAATTATACAAGAAGAAAGTGAACTGGAAATACTACAGTCATCCTAGTGATATACCAGACATCCTCTGTGTTACCTTTGTTTATTAATCAAGGGCAACGGGATATTGTACATTGAGTTGTCTCAGTGTTTGCTGTTATTTTCCCCAAAACAAACATCAGAACGCTTTTAACTGGCTAAATGGATGCTGACAAATCTGTCTGTCAAAAGTTCAAGTGGGTTGAACTTTCTGTCTGTCAAAACAGATGGAAATCTGACAGCCTTGTTTGGACAACAGACAGCTCTCATTGAAAGTGAATTGAATGGAAAACAGACAACAGGCACAATGGATCAGCATGTCCACCCCCCTTTATTCAACAACCAGAAGAAGAAAGGCAGTGTAGAGGACCAGACTTAGCTACTAACATATTGTAGAAGGGAATGATTGAGGGGATTTACAGCCCATGCAGAGAAAAGGAGGGTAATACTAGTTTGGTTATAATCTGAGTCTCAGCAGCTGTCACATCATACAAACCCACAGCACCATGACTACCAACCTTTTAAAATCATTGGCATATTAAATGATATGCAGCTCCAGAAACTTCAGCACACTGGAACAAAAACCAAAATAGTATTTACTGTAGGCTGGTACATCGTATCTCTTAAGCCTTTGTTCTTCTTCTGTGTTTATGTTCATGTCTTCAGGCTGCAGGAGTTAGAGGACCAGTACCGCAAAGAAAGAGAGGAGGCCAACAACCTTCTGGAGCAGCAAAGACTTGTAAGTTAACGGGTGGATTTTCAAGTCTGGTGGGCTGGAGTGGTGTTTGCATTCATCATTAAAGGCAGAAGAGGAAAGAATATACTTTCAGGTGATGAAGAGCATTCCTAGTCCAAAAAGATTTGGACTGAATACATGAGGTGGCCCAAGAGCTTGGAGGGAACCAAAATTTTTAGCTTCCAAAATTCTTATATATTCTTCTTTGGTAAATATTGATTACCAGATTTCTTACAAGTTAATGCAGAGATCTTTAGGAATTTTAGGGTGATCTTCCTCTATGTACCCCATACATGTGTTCTGTTTGGTAACATAAAAAGGGGAAAGTCTATTTGTCACAATTTGACCAGTTGTCTCTGTCTGGTGAAAATCTCACAACATCCAATTTTGGTTTGTTTTTCCATCATTTGCAGGATTACATGCTCATCTATGTGTTCGGGAAACTCTAAAGCATTCACTCAAAGTCTTTTATTTGCACTCAGTAGGGGTTTGGTGCTTTGTTGCGCCCACTTTTTCTTACATGTGTCTTATTTAATCATTTGTTTAGGATTATGAGAGCAAGCTTGAGGCTCTTCAAAAGCAGGTGGACCGCTATTACCCAGAAGCCCCTGAGGAAGAGGAGGAACCAGAAGAGGAAGGTAAAGGAAATCGGAAATGTCTACACGTTTTTATGCTATTGGCAAGTAAATATTTGGTGGAGAGTCAACTTGTATCTTGTTTGGGCCACAGTG
Source organism: Holocentrus rufus (assembly GCA_900302615.1). NCBI lineage: Eukaryota > Metazoa > Chordata > Actinopteri > Holocentriformes > Holocentridae > Holocentrus > Holocentrus rufus. The sequence goes on from OMLF01019870.1 coordinate 20,113, forward strand.
CAATGGACAGAGAGGGAAACAGAGCTGGCAGTGTGGAGCTTTCGGAAGTGGAGATGCTACCAGTTCACCTCTCTGCGCGACCTGCTGTGGGGCAACGCCATCTTCCTCAAGGAGGCCAATGCCATTAGTGTGGAACTGAAGAAGAAGGTTTCAGCAGTGATTGTTTTCTCAGCTCATTATATCCACAGAATCATGACTACTATAACATGGAGCTCTGACCACACCTTTTGCTTTTTTGTGCCCCTCCAGGTCCAGTTCCAGTTTGTTCTGCTGACTGACACTCTCTACTCGCCCCTGCCTCCTGACCTGCTGCCCCCAGAGGCGACCAAGGACAGAGAGAAGCGGCACTTTCCACGCACCATTGTGGCTGTGGAGGTGCAGGACCAGAAGAATGGAGCCACACACTACTGGACATTAGAGAAACTAAGGTACATGAACATGGACCACACTTTTACAAGTGTTTTATTCTGGGCCAGGACCTGACTTTTGGCCACTTGAAAATTAAAATGGGACCTCCATTTATCCTGGAAGAATTGGTATCTTGAGTTTTTATTTAAGTTTTATTTAAAGTTTTTGTTTTAACTTTCCAAATTTGGTGTAAAATTTGGCCATATATGTTCATGCACTCCCATACACTTAACAAATTATATTATATAAGATAAAATAACATTTAGCCAAAAACTTAATATTTGTAGGCTACTCACTTTGGTTCACAAAAAATATTCTTTTAAATATTTAAGTCTCTACAGAAAGAAGTTTGAAAGCCTCTTACATATATTTTTAATGTCTGTGTTATGTCTGTTGTGAGTGCTAATTTTCACAGAACAGTATTCACTGCAAGAACCTTTTTTATTGACTTTCCAATATGCATTTATCTTCCCAGTGGGTTTTATGTGATAATTGCTGTTGCTCCCTGCAGGCAGAGGCTTGACCTCATGAGGGAGATGTACGACCGCGCTGCTGAAGTGCCCAGCAATACCACTGAAGACTGTGAAAATGTGATGACCGGAGGCGACCCCTTTTATGACCGCTTCCCCTGGTTCCGTCTGGTTGGCAGGTAAATGCTGACCAAGACCAGTGACCCCACACATGCACATGGTTAGGCAGAGATGAACCTCCAGCCTACACACTGTAAACACAGAAAAAAACTCCACATCATTGAGCAAACAGCTGCCTAACACCAGTCATACTCATCTGCACTGTTCAATTCATTTTAACTGGCAGATTATAAAACACAACAACTTAAAATACTTTTCCATCATGAAGGGAAATCCAAATATTCTAGTGCTCGAGGAGAACTGATGTGCTCTTAAGACTGACACGAGCATGAAGTAGACTACATATGCATTCTGCATAAATTGATAAGTTGTAACACAGTCATCTCTCAGCTTTCACCATGTTACACATCCTTGTTCTTGCTCCTTTACAATTCCTTGACTCTTTTCTTAAAGCCAGTGTGAGTGTTTTTCTGGTGAATGTGGGCTTGCAGCATTAACACAGGCAAAGCTAAACCATGCCTGGCTCCTGTGGTACCTGGAAGTAACAGACCTCCCTGGAAGTGTGTCTACCCCCTGCAATATCCCAGGTCAATCAGCCTGGTTGATTGGCATCCTGGTGGCTTTGCAGACTAAGGCATATACCATGCACTTGCAGCAAGGGTGGTTGAATCCCACTCATCCTTTATAGCTTTTCTTTCACTCTCTCATTTGTCCTGTCTGTGTCCAGAAATGCTATCTACTAAAACAGAAATGTCATAGGATTAATTTAGAAGAAACAGCCCATTTTGGCTCAAAGGGAGCCAGGTTTTCTCCAGTGGCCCAGTAAATGTGGTCCTCTACGCCCCTCTTGGTTGAACAAGTGTGTGCTTCTACAGTAATTGTACTAACCTAGTTCCCATGTCTCTGGCTGCACTAGCAACCCCATTTTCAACACATGCATGAGCGAGCGCATGAGTGACCCTACCCCGTCCCCGACCGTCTCCAACTCTGAAATTACTGAGCTGGCGGACTCGCGGCGGGAGGGTCGAGGGGAGGAGGAGGATTTGGAGGATTTGGAGGACCTGGAGGATGATATCTTTTTGGACGACCCGTGCTCGGAGCTCGGGGGAGATGATGATGATGATGATGATGATGATGATGAGGATGAGGGAGAGCTCTGCCGAGGCTCCAGCGAAGGCCAGGATCCCTTTTACGACCGCTCACCATTATTCAGTGTAGTGGGAAGGTTGGTGAGGTTTCAGGAGCATGCTGGTGGAGGAAACTAGCTCTTTCACGCTGAGACACAGGGTCTGCTTCCCTTCGTAGAGGTCAGCACAGATAAAATGTCATGTATGCAGAAAAAATACACATCAAGATACAAGAATATATTCTCACTAACTTCTCACTTCAATGCAGAGATGATGAGCACGGGACTTTTTTTGTGGACTGTGTGCAAGAGTGGGGAGAGCACATACATGAAACACATGAATACACATGAAATGGAAGTTACTCTAACATCAGCATCAGCCTGTTTTGTTTACTAATGTGGCAACCATACCTCCCAGGTCCACATTATCCTGCTTTTGGTTTTACAAATGTCCATTTTCCATGGGACCACCTAGTAAACTATGGCTGTAACATCATGTAACATGCATCATGGATTTATTGAGAGCAACGTCATCTCAGCAGGATGACCTCATTGGAGAGGTGATAAACAAACAATCCCTGCATCTGATTATGAGCATTCATTTTGCCCACATCTTACACTCCCTACCTGTAAATTCTTCCCTAGCCACTCCAGTTCCCATTCCAGCTCAGCTCTCAGTGTCATTAGTCTCTAGAAATTTTGAAAGAGGAACTAGTCATGCAACCTTGTCAAACCACTACACTGAATTGTTCATAATGCCTCTAAATGCAACACTAAGTGAACACTGGTAGACATTTCTGGGCTTCTAGTTTTATCCTTTCTGTACTTTAACCTCATCAAATAAGACTCTTGGCTATTTTTTTGTTTTGCTTACTGTCTTTTTATACACAAAGTTAGGCTGAATGAATTACACAAGTTCTTTGAACTGAGGGTGGGTCGGTTCATATCACTTGCTTCAACTGAAATCCAAGCAATGTTGATGCTCAACGGCTGCTTGAGGTGTGTGTCTCACTTTTGTGTATGTCTAAATGCAAAATTGTGGCTTTTCAAGGAGCTCATGCGCTAGCTAAAGCACTGACATGTCTCATAGAGCATATCCAGATCTGATTCGCATAACACAGGAACCCAAAGCTAAATGTTCTTGCCATGCTGTGAAACCTGAATAAGTATAAGTCTGGAGATTATCTATATGAAACAGTAAACTGGTGTTCAAGGAAGACTCAAAATCTCAAGATGAAAGAGCTGGTTTCTACTGCAGCTGTCTCTTTTAGGCATGCCAGAGCACAAGTCTTTTAATTTTGACCTTTTTTGTCAATTTTTACTTGAATACGTCTGATGAAGTAGTGCCCCTCTTTTGCACAAATTACCACTCCAACCCAGGAGGTCGGCTTTGATTTCTGATGTCATTTTTTTGGTTTTTGGTGTAGCGTACAATATGTCAAGCTGTTGGCAGTGTTTATTCAAGCTGAGCCATGTTCCGTATGATGATTTCTGTTGCATTTGCTTTTGATTCCTTTGAGTCAAGAAGCTGAAAGCATTTTTGTTCACCTTTTTGTCCTGAGCATGCCTTCTTTGCACCTCACCAATCTTGTCATAAGCCCTTCCCTTTTAACACTCTTCACCCTTAAATGTCTACCCCCATTGGCTCATGGAAAATGTGGTCCTTGACTGCAAGACCAAATATCGTAGCTAAGCGCCACAGTTTTGACAAACCAAGAAAGAGAAAGATATTCCCACAATTTAACTGCTCGAGCAATAGGTAACTTAGGGCTGTGTCATTAATGCACAATAATGTAAGTGCAGTATTTACAAGTGTGAGATTCTGTGTCTCTAGTAGGCAGTGTGGCACTCTACTGAATATGTAGTTACTCTGTAGTGCTGCACACACCGAGGCACTTTCATATTGTGAAAGCAGTTAGAGCACAAAAGTACCATGCAATGGAAAACATATAGAAAACATCAGTCAAGTAAATTAAATCTTCAAGCATCTGCTCTCCAGCTTAGTACTGAGCTGGTGTCCCATGTTTTGTGATCACTTGAAGCATTAGAAGTTTCACCTTACACACATGCTCCTTAGCCTCACCAAGCTTTCATCAGAAAAACACAAAAGCTGACAAATACTGCATGTGACCCTTTTCTGTCCCAGTGATACCATCATCACTAGATGTCGAGGAAAAGCCCCATAAGAAGCGATAGTAAAGGGCAGCCATGGCCATCGCGAGAGCAGTCCCAGCTTCTGTTTGGTTGCTTTGCAGCTCTGTGTTCTGTTCGTCCAGTCCAGTAATATTTTATCAAGTATGAGCCTTCCCCTCAGCTCTGTGTTCTCATTAATCCTTTCCCATTTCTTTCTCTCCTTTCTTTCTGTCTCCTTCGATCTGCCTTTTAATCTGTCAAGGGCTTTTGTTTATCTGAGTAACCTGCTGTACCCAGTCCCCCTCGTCCATCGTGTGGCCATTGTCAGTGAGAAGGGAGAGGTGAAGGGCTTCCTCAGGGTGGCGGTGCAGGCCATATCAGGTAAGGCCTGCATCATCAGCCTCACACTTGATGAGACAAAGCACAGGGAGTGGTCGGAAGGACAAGCTACATGTGACTTCTTGAGGAAGTGAAGTGAAGGTGCTTTGTGTTTCCCCCCAGCTGATGAGGAAGCTCCCGACTACGGCTCAGGAGTCAGGCAGTCAGGCACTGCCAAAATCTCATTCGAGGATCAGCAGTATGAAAAGGTAGGCCTCGAGAAAGTCAGTACAGGATTCAAACCACTTCACCCAGCTGTATTTACCAACCACAGTCTGTGTTGTGCCTTCAGTTCCAGTCAGAGTCCTGCTCTGTAGGACTGTCCCGCGCAGGAATTTCCCAGGAGGAGCTTCGCATCGTGGAGGGCGAGGGGCAGAACGCAGAGATGGGGCCCTCAGCTGATGAGGTCAACAATAACACATGTGCGGGTAATTGTATTTTGTGTGTGTGTGCGCATGTTTCGATGTGTGAGAGTGTGTTTGTGTGGTGTGCTAGCATTGATTTTTGCGCTGCTGGGAAGGGGGGCTACATCTCATTGTGTGTGTCAGTCATTTGGTCAGCAGTTAGGTCCAGGATGCCACCAGCAAGCCAAAATATTGTAACAGTGGCAGTGGTGGTTGTGGTGGTTTGAACAGTTGAAATTTTGTAACAGCATTCATGTTGGCTAGAGGATGTGTCCTGGCAATTTGGGTAACCCCATGACTTTCCCTTTAGCACCACCAGCAGGTCCAGTGGGGCATCTGTGTTAGAAGTAAAGAACTTATTATTTCACATTCCTCACAGCTGGTGCAGAGGAGCTGGAGAACCCGCTCAAGGCCGGTCTGGACGGCTCTCTAGACGGGACCCTGGAGCACCTCAGAATTGGTAATATTTTTACCTTCAGAGTGACTGTGCTGCAGGCTTCCAGCATCTCTGCAGAATATGCTGACATCTTCTGCCAGTTCAAGTAAGTATGCTTATCACAGGTTTCCTTTTGTATACCATTAATACTACAATTGCAATTTGTTAAGTGTTATATTTATTTAACTGTTCTAATTGATTTCAGTTTCATCCATCGCCATGATGAGGCCTTCTCTACCGAGCCCCTGAAAAACACAGGCCGCGGCCCCCCTCTTGGCTTCTACCATGTGCAGAATGTAAGAAATATTAGTGGTCATCCTGTGCAACTATATTACAGTTTTAGAGTTTTTGTCAGATCTTTAAATACTTACACAATTCCTTTACTGGTTTTTTAGATTGCTGTAGAAGTCACCAAATCCTTTGTTGAGTACATCAAGACCCAGCCGATTGTGTTTGAGGTGTTTGGGCACTACCAGAAACAGCCCTTCCCCCCGCTTTGTAAAGATGTCATCAGGTACTATGGCAGGTCCTGACATAGAGACCTACAAATTGTTGAATCATCATAAAATAAAACTCATTATTTTTTGTTGTGTTTTTCTACAACCAGTCCACTACGTCCCTGCAGAAGACAGTTCCCGAGAGTGATGCCCCTGTCCAAGCCAGGTAAATGAATTCACAGTTTAGTTTCAGAATGTTGTAATATTTCTGCACTGTGGTGACACTCCTCGGTTAAGTGAACTTGCTTGAATTCCACCACATATTGTTGTCACACAGTCTTTGCACTGGTCTACTTGTAAGCCATGTCACCTTAGCTTCATGTTGTTGGGTGTGAAGCAGCAGATTCTGAGACGTCGCCGGACCGGGAGAAAGCGCTGGACCTGATCCGATACCTGGTGCCAGATGTGTTCAATGGGGCACTGATGGACTCGCTGTCAGGCCACGCTCTGTCTGCTGCTGGCATGGCCGCTTCCTTCCTACTGGAAGGGGAGGAGCACGCTCAGTTGCCTGCTCCACCTACCTCTATCTGTTCAGTTATTAAAGCTCAGAAGCCGGGTTGGTTATTGATGGTTGATCCAAGAGAATCCCTGTAACTGAAAGCCTTTTTATATCAGGTGTTTCATGAGGGGAACTCTGCAATGCAAAATGCCTGTTAAGAACACAGTATGCTGAACATTCATAAAGGGTTTATTTCTCATGTCTGCGCTACATGGTATAATGAGTCAGTAGTTAAAGCCATTGTGACTGCAGTCCAACCTACTGATGTGTCACGGAGCAAGACACCCACCAGCTGTGATCTCAACTTCCTGTGGAGGGGGACAGAAAAAGAACAGAAAAAGAAAAAACAGAAAAAGAAAAAAAAGAAAAAAATTGAGCTAGTTTCAGAAGTAAAATTAATTGATATAAAAAGGAAAATTTTGGTTTCGGGATTGGATTGGATTGGTTCTCTTGTGCGCTGTGTGTACACTGTCTACTAGCGTGGTTGATTTTCCTTGCAGCTCTTCCTTTGAGTACCTCTTCAACTCTTGATCATTGGGACTTCCTGCTCTCATAGTGGTCGGGATGGGAAGATTATGTTACATTAAAATACACTATATAATGTATGAATTACATATTACAGTAAATACACTATATACTGTATGTTTTATTGGTGCTTGAGCTGGGTAAAAGTCCAACTCTGCATGTGAACATGTCTCTTTCATTTATACTTCGACTCTTGCTGCTTTAAATGGGAGGTATGTCTATTTAGTCCATATTGTTTTGATGATATATTGTTTATAGTCCTGAATCATAACTGCTCATAGATAATGAGTAAACACTGGTACTTCCAAAGGAGAATACCATTTTGTTTAATTTCAAGCATTTGCTTTTCCCCTTTTGTATGACAGTTCAGTAGTCACATTTTCACACATTCCCCTCTCCAGTTTGTTGTCAGTGTTGCTGTGCATCAGCATGGCACAGATGATTCAGACACATTTCTTTGTTATTTGGCTGGAGGCAGTAATGGATATTTACTAATACAAAAGTGAACTATCAAAGGTTACAAGAAAAAAATGATTTGAATCTGGAAATTTAGTGGGATTTCCCTTTAATGGAGGACTGCAGGATCCTGATAGAAATGTCCTCCTTCCACGGGACTGAGCTGTTCTTCTTCCTCCGTGCATCACTCTGATTTCCTCCCTACTTCCCTTTCTCTTTCCTTTGTGGAGTTAGAGCTGTTCTCTGCTGCTAGCCAGCAGTCTGCCGTCTGCTCACCGCTCTTTTTTTTCTTCCTGTCCCTTCTCGATGTCCTTTTCAACACAGTACCTGCCACCAAGCTGACAGCCTTGACCCGCCCCTCGGCCGGGCCCTGCCACTGTAAATATGACCTTATGGTTTTCTTCGAGATCTGTGAGCTGGAGGCCAATGGAGAGTGAGTATTACATGTCGCCCTTAGTCAAGTGAAGTGATCTCTGCATCCAGTGGTACAGTTCATTTGCACTCCGCAGATGCTTGGAAACAGTCCACTGAGCTGTCTATGAAATAAAATATATTAGATGTTGAACCAGAGAAATCTCACCATTGCTATTCATATATGCACGAGCACATTGTCAGACCAGTGAAGGCTGAGCCTGTGTGTCTTTGCGTCTTCTCAGCTACATCCCTGCAGTGGTGGATCACAGAGGAGGCATGCCGTGCCATGGCACATTCCTGCTTCACCAGGTATGTCGATCACGCTGTTAGCCTTGATGAAGTTCCAATATTCCCTTGGACTTCGGTTTTACTGGATGGAGACAATTTTTGAGTTTCCACTTCTGCTTCTGGGCCCCCTGCAGAATATTTTCCTCCATGTTATTTTGTAATGCTTTTGTAATGTAATGAGTATAACCACATCTCTCTCTCTCACACTCTCTCTCCCTCTATATATTTATCTATCTATCTGTCTATCTGTCTGTCTGTCTCTAACTCCACAGGGCCTCCAGAGAAGAATCACTGTTACCATTGTACATGAGTCAGGAGGCGACATTGAATGGAAGGAAGTCCGTGAACTTGTTGTGGGTAAGTTTGCTCTTGAGATTTTCGCAACCTGAAAACCAAAGAGTGAACCAAGAAGGTACGATGGCATTGCACTGTGTTTGAACCTTCATCAGTGAGGTATTTGTGCTTTCCCAGGACGACTCCGCAACACCCCAGAGGCTGATGAGACAATCATTGACCCCAATATTCTCTCTCTCAACATCTTGTCTACTGGGTATGTCAGGCCCATGCAAGATGACAGGTATGTACTGATGTAAACATTTCATGGCAAGCTTTTACTTTGTAACACCAGGATCTTTACAAGTGAAGATCACTGCCAGGCCAGTGCATATTGAGAATGAGTTCAACTCATTTTTGAATTCATATGGTTTCCGGGAATTCAGATCAGGAATGTATAGCAGCTATATATATGCTTGTTTACTTCACGTTCTTGCCAGCTCGGCTGAATATGGAAACCACTGTATGGTTTTGTTTTTGTTTTAACAACAGGCTCATCCGAGAGCCAAAACACTACTGTAACTGTTGTTAAAGTGGCAGCTCCTGTATTGAAAATGGCACAAAGGCAAATGCATGGCTGATCAGAAAAAAAAGGCATGGCACAAGAGGCACAACTTGAATGCTATAACAAACCACAGCAGTTTCTTTTCTTTTCTTTTTTATTTTGGCTCAGGATTGTTCTGAAATTCCACTTCTTTGTCCCTGTTTGTTTACTTTGTACAAATCCAGTTTCACCAGTCTAGATGCAGAAGGTCACACATGCAAGAAATTCAGAGTGACCATGAACAAAACCAATGTGAATTTAATTTCTTCTGAGTAATAGTACAATTGTATTTAATTAAAGCTATAACGTCAATATTTAGGATTTTACTTCTCCATGCTGGCTGTGCGACCCTCCGTGGTGTTAATCTGTGCTTTGGATGTTTGACTGTCATCATTACGCCTTCATGTTGCATCTCACCCTGTAAACCACCTCACCTCTTATCCGTCACCATCTCTCACCCATGATCACATCCACTAACCCCAAAACTGACCTGCTGATAGATTTCAAGCTTCATGCTACTCATTTTTACCAAGCACCCTCATTTTACTGTACTCACGTTTCACTTACAGTATCATCAGGAATTGTTAGCACCTCATTATAAAAGGATAAATGCATGTCACCTCTAACTTATAACTAACTTAGTGAGTATTGTAACTAATTGCAGTATATGACTAACAGACTTTTAAAGTGTATATTTGTGATCATGACACATAACATTACATCAAAACTTTTTTAAGACCTGTGATTAACAGCTATAATGGCACAGTGGATATCGGTGACGACTGGAAGACTGTTTCCCCAGCTCCAGTTTAGCAGTCTCTAGATATATTAGAAACATACTAGCTGAATTCCTGGGCACATTTTACTTTTGGAGTTGGAGCAGAGTAGAATAAAAGCACGGAGCAGGTGAAGCTCACATCTGCAGAGGTGCAGAAGTGGTAGCCCATATTGCCTTGTATACAACATGGAGCCAGTGTCATGGATAAGAACAGGATTATGCCCCTTTACATGCCCTGAAATTCACACAAATATCAGTTTCTACTGGCATAGTTTTTTTTAATAAAAATGAAATTGCCTATTGTGACTATAATTTTATGCAAAAACTGTAGTGACTTTATGTTTGACATACTGTAGATTAGGTTTTCAATCCTGGCCCTCAGAACCCAGAATACTGATGGCTTTCTGTCTTGTCAGGCAGTTAATTACATTCACCTGACATCACAGGTGTAAATCAATAACTGATTAGTTGTCAAGCTAAATCCTAACAACCACTGCTGCTTCTATTTACTTATATTGAGGTGGGTGGAGTTTCAACTAGTTCTTCAGCCAGCCAGTAGAGGGTAACAGAGGGACTGTTTCTGTGTTGGCTTCAAACCTCACTGGCAGTTTTGATCCTTTAATCAGATCTGTTTTGAGAACTACTGTCATATTAACCAGCCAGCTTTCCTTGTGTAGAAAATACAATATCAGTGTCACTTCACAACCACTATCCACTGTGCATTGGCATATCACTGAACACCTAACCCCACTCACCATGAACATCACCAATATACAATTGTACCATAACTGTAGAATATTGGCATAATTGTTTTTGCAGTGTATTTACACAGATTTAGTGCATTAGTGAATAACAGTGTTGCTCTAATTATTCTTTGGAAGGCTATTATTATAAGCAAATGTAAGGTCCAGCTGTTTTCCCCAATTTTGCTCATTTACATAATTATTTTTGTGACCTTCCCTCTTGGCTCATTGCTTAATTATGCTGCTTTTGTGATACCCTGCCCTTCTCCAAAAAACCTAACAACACCATTCCCTAGCTCTGGATTTACTTACAATTTTTAAGGAACAAAAGGCTGCAGGCAGCACTGTCCAGTGGCCCTGCTGGACTGGCCTTTCTTTGACCATGATGCTGCACTCTCGGGGACACTTAAGTTCTTGTCCTGTTCTGGCCTCAGTGGCCAAGGACGGGAGTTTTATGGTTCAGCTCAAGGTCAGGCTGCGGTCCAGCGTGGTCTCTGCTCAGTTTTGCAGAAGCTAACATAAAGGTATATATGGATGCTAACATTTTTCTCCCTCCAGTCCACTAACAGAATGTTGTTTTTTGTTTTTGCAGACAGTTTCTTGATTCGGACATGCCTAGGTATATTATTTTGCTCCTCCTCTCCTCTCATGCTGTTGAGTTACCTAAACACCTCATCGTTTAAAGTTTTTCTATGCGCTCTCATTCTCAGCCAACCTGTTGTCGCCACTCCGTTGCTTTTCTCCCATTCTAACATTACTGTCTATCACTCATCTACACCTCTTTATTTTCTCCCCCCTCATGAAAAGTGAGGAACATGGTTCTGCATGTCCCTTGTTCTCTAGCTGTGCTGGGTGTGTGTTTGAGCTGTTGCCAGGCTGAGGTTTTCGGTGGCCAGGGACTGCATGGCTCGCTTTGCTTCATATGGACTGACTGCCTTTGGCTGTGTCTCTGCTGGAGGTGTCGTGGGGCCAGTATAGCACTTTCTGTTTCCACTTCAGCAATTGGGACAGTAACTATGCTCAAGGCAGATTTCATAAATTATAGAATCAACATTTCAATCTTTGGTCACTCTTGTATTCCTCTCCTTTCCACACTATTGGCCAGTTAATTTGGGAAATGTTGCCAAGGAAAAAAAAAAGTGCCTTTCTCATCTGTCTATCTCTTCCCAGTTAATCTGTGATAATTTACAGATGCTGACTCACTCACAGATTATCTGTCTCATTATAAAAGACATTATCCTGCAAAAATGTAATGTAGGATTTAGATGATTGAAGCACCATAAGAGGGCAGCAGTGATTCATTATCTCAATACATTTAGTTCATGTGGAACAACTAAGGGGCACAGATTCACTTAGTATGTAGTTAAAGCACTAATAAAATCCAGAAATCTAGGTGAATACACTCTAGCAATTTTGTAATGCAGGTTTTCCATTTTCCTCTGCCCAGTCTAATTGTTATTTTTTATAAGCGTTAGCCTGTTTCCTTGTGATCTCTGTGTCATCGATTTGTGTCCTTGGATACGGTTCAGTCAGTGATCTCTCCTCCCAAGAGACACAGAGTCCTTCCCATAACTGCCCATAACTTCACAGTATTTTTGAGGAACAGGAGCACTAGTCATCCGCTATTACTCAAGTGCTGTTTGCACGAAACACATCATTTACAGTACCTTGTTTGGCAAGGTGTTCAAGTCCAACCATTAAAATGTAATCCATGGAACCATTACCTCACTAGTAGCGCTCTCCCCCGAATCGCTACAATGTTGTGAATATTTTCAAGTCTTACTTATACCTTAATGATACCCAGCCAAACGGCAGAAACAAACGGTTCCTAACAAGTTATGCCAGCAGCATGACTTCAATCCTGGCCTGTGTATTTTAAGGGGGTAGTAAAAAAGAAAAAAAGAAGCACATATAAATGTAGTTCAAAGAGGAAATTGTGTCCTTGTAGTGTGAGCAAATAGGCTCTACTGAGAGAGCTGTGTGTGTGTGTATGTGTGTGTGTGTGTGTGTGTCCATGCGTGTGTGCACGAGTGTGTGTTGTTGAAAAGAAGAAGCCATCTATCTGCCGAATTATCCCTTTTACTGACACAGGGCAACGCCGAGCTCCCTGCGAAGTCAACTCATTACTTTGCTGTTTGATTCCTTCTGGGTGACACATTGTTCACGTTCCCACAAGGTCATTTCAGTCCAAGGCCAATGGGCCCAACATCTGAACCTCATGAAGAGTCCATTCAGCCGGCTTTTATGGCTTACAGAAACATTAGTTTCCTTTTACAATTCTTGCTTGGATTATCTTTTTCAGATTTAAGGCCATACTGGGCTGCAGGCCAGAGGAATAACTGGTTTCAATATGTGACTTTTCACTCTGGGGAAATGGGAAAATCCTGTATGTTAACGTATGGGGTAAATCATGGAGGAGTAACAGACAGCAGTATTGCTTTGCTAGAAGAGTGGTCATGCATTTGACCTTTTCAGTGGAGAATGGGAGCCAGTATCTTCAACAGGATTGCTCAACTGTCTTTTATGGGCAAGGTGTACCGCCCATGACAGTAAGACATATTACTGAAAAGATTACATTATGAAAAAAAAGCCGTGTAAAGGAAAACACATCCCAGCCACACAGCTCACCACCACAACACACTTCCTGACTCTCACTTTTTTATTGTTTTGCTGATTTCTTCTTTCTCACAGCATTTCCTTGGGAGTTGACTCTAGGTATTTCACAGCCCTGTCCCTCATTTCATCAGTCAGTCTCTCATACAACCCCCCCCCTCTCCTTTTTGTCCAGTACTAATAAAGTCATCTCAGCTCTTCTTGCTTTTCTGTGGTGTTTTGTACACAGCAGAACATCAAATCAAGACGCCTGTTGCATGCAAATAATTCCATCATCACTTTTGTTTCATTTAAAACTTAAGGAATACCCACCACACGGTCTACATACTGTTGATTTCCTGTAGTAATTATAAAGCATTTTCCAAATCATGGTATTATGTTCTCAGTTTATGTAATCAAACTGTAGTGCACATGTACATGCACATTTCTGTATGTAAAGTGTTGATCAGATTCACACTGACTTGTATGTAAATTGGTTTAGCACAAAGTTTGATTGTTAATTTATTTCCTTGGCCTCTTGTGACATTGACAACTTCAGGACTTTCTACCGCTTTGAGGCGGCCTGGGACAGCTCCATGCACAACTCCCTGCTACTAAACCGAGTCACCCCATATGGGGAGAAGATCTACATGACGCTCTCAGCCTACATGGAGGTACAGTGCCTGCATTCATGAGACGCAGAGCTGAGCCCCTAATCCATTACATAGCTCTTATGGGTATCAGAGCTGATGTGCGAAGCGCTAGAGAGGGATGGTTTTGAAAATCCCTCATTTTTTTTTATCAATTGCAGATGGAGAACTGTACCCAGCCCACAGTTATAACCAAAGATGTCTGCATGGTGTTTTACTCCCGAGACACCAAGCTCCCTGCCACCCGCTCTATCCGCAACCTCTTTGGCACTGGAAGCTTGAGAGCAGCGGAGGGGTGAGTTCAGCATTCAAACCAGGGCTTGGTGGTGGGGAGAGATTAAAATATCACAATATATTTGACTGAATAGCTCAAAATCGAAAATGTGATGTTACTGTTGGGATGACTGTGCTCTCATATGATATTTACACACGCGAGATTCCTGATGAGCAATCATTTATAATGTGCACAGGATCAGGCAGGTAGAAACAAATAATAGAACAACTACAAGTTGATAAAATTGCCCTTTACTGTAATGCAGCCTTTAAAACCAGGAAAAGGCAACATGTATGCCATGCCATGATATTACAATATCCAAGGTTCCAGACGATATCTGGTTTCATATCACGAAATCGATATAATATTGATGTATTTTATTGTAATCAGTCTCTGTTCTCTTTCTAGAAACCGTGTCACCGGAGTCTATGAGGTCAGCCTGTGTCACCTGGCAGATGCAGGAAGTCCAGGCAAGAGTTACAACAGAGTCACCGCTTATCATTTCCTCATCATTGAATTATTCACCTCTCCCTCCCTCTACTCGCTGAGATACTCATCGTCCATCTGTCCCACCGCAGGTATGCAGAGGAGACGCAGGCGGGTGCTGGACACCTCAGTGGCCTACGTCCGTGGGGAGGAGAACCTGGCTGGGTGGAGGCCCCGCAGTGACAGCCTCATTCTGGACCACCAGTGGGAGCTGGAAAAACTCAGCCTTCTGCAAGATGTAAGGGCCATAAAATGCTTATCTTTAGAGTTTTTTTTTCTTTCTGGCAAGTGTTTTTTTTCCTGCTTTAGCAATTGTTTTGGGGTTTTTTTTTTGACTGCCATTTACAGTCCGGGGCTGTCATTTTGTTTTCTATTAACTTTGGCCCGTAAATCTCTTTGAGACTACAAATGGTTATTAAGTACTAAATGTGCTATTTTCCCTATTCTCTCAGGTGGAGAAAACCAGACATTTCCTCCTGTTGAGGGAGAAACTGGAGTCTACCCTGCTGATGGGCCAGGAGGCGCTGCTGACCTGCATGACTGAGGACCTGAGTGAGTCCCCTCAGCCCTCTGAGGTCAGCCAGGAGCTCAGCCCCAGCTGCGACATCCCTACTGAGAGACAGAGGGAGTTAGCTGCCAAGGTCAGCCCCCATGATGTACTGGATCATGAATTTTAGATATTTAATGTTATTTTTAGACACCCGCTACTATATTTTTTAGTCAGAGCAGAGTTTTTCATGCCCTGTGGTCTGTGATGTCACATCAAGTAGATGTTAAAGTTGCAAGTTCTATGCTTTCAGAAAGTCAGTTTTCTGTTTATTACCACTGGTGCTACACATTGTTATGATATCACAGATTAGGTTTTAATGTTCTGATTTCTGACGTCTAAAGTTCTAATCTTCTGTTTTTACACTCAGTGTTTGCGGCTGCTCACTCACTCCTTCAACAGAGAATACAGCCATGTGTGTGTCAGCGCCAGTGAGAGCAAGGTAGTTCTTTCAAATCATTTAACAAATTTAAATTTACATAATGACGAATCTGTGACAGGTGTATTCTGATTGCTTGCATGTGTGTGTGTGTGTGTGTGAATTACAGCTCTCAGAAATGTCTGTCACAATGCTGAGGGACTCCACCTCGACCTCTGCCCTCAACACAATCACACCCTCCTCAACATGTCCTTCCCTGGTGGAGGGCGGCTATGGCAACACTGATCTCAGGTCAGTCCTGAGACACCTGTGTGGTTACTGTCATGTAATAATTCACATATTCCTATAATAACCCACGTTTTGTGAGGCAGCCAAATGAAGGCTAGAATGGATTAGGTGGTGAAAGCACATGAAGCAAAAATGTTTTGCTGTTTATACCCAGACCCCCCATGCCTCGCTCTCGTGCTGTAAGCCCCAGCCCTGACTCCCATCAGGATAGTGAGGCCAAGAAGTCCCCTGCTGAAGCCAAGCCTCGGATCCGCAAGTTTGTTCCTGATATCCAGGAGATCCGAGTCAGGTGAGTCACTCTACAAATCCCTTTGGGCTCATGAAATGTGGTGACATTATGTCTTGGTTTAACCCTTGGTGATGTTTGACTTTTGTTCCGGCAGCCCCATCGTGTCGAAAAAGGGCTACCTGTACTTTTTGGAACCTCACACCAACGGATGGGTGAAGCGCTATGTGGTGGTGCGTCGGCCCTACGTCTACATCTACAACACAGAGAGAGACACTGTGGAGCGGGCCATCCTCAACCTCTCCTCTGCCCAGGTAGAATACAGTGAGGACCAGCAGGCCATGCTGAAGGTTAGTGCTTTACCACAACAAATGATCTCATCTTATCTTTCCATTGGTCAGAACTTCTGGTGTCTCATAATAATCTTTTGATTTTTATGTTTTTGTCAATAGACCCCCAACACATTTGCTGTGTGTACAGAACATCGTGGAATATTGCTTCAGGCCAACAGTGACAAAGAGATGCATGATTGGCTGTATGCATTTAACCCTCTCCTTGCTGGAACTATCAGGTAAAACATCAACTGACTGACTCAATAAATTAGCCTCATTAGATAAAATAAGGATAAAACCAATGTCAATATTCAACTTAGTATCAACTTTGTATCAACCTAGTTCTTGTATCACTTTTATTTAAACTGATAATCTATTGATACCAATTTGAGTATTTGCAATGGACAGGTTGATATGAAGTTAAGTGTCTGCATTGACTGAATTGTGAAACTCACACAAAGTTGATATTAAGTTGAATATTAACACGGGATGGGACAGTACAAATAAAGTGTGACCAAAATAGAAAACAAATAACAGGAAAAGGTTGTGTGCTGCATGAATGGATTTCTCCTCTGTCTCCCAGGTCAAAGCTTTCTAGAAGAAGAGCTGGACAGATGAGGATGTGAAACAAGACTCTGAACAAATCTCACAAGAGAAAGTTGAACACAAAGACTGACCTGTATATAGATCCTTGTCCTCATAGTCCCCCACCCCTGTGCTGAGTCCCCTTCCCACCACCACTGTCACCACCAAGCAACCATCCTTTCCTAGTGTTATCAAGACTCAAAGCCCCCATTTTGTGTCAGGCTTTTGCTGCGATGTGAGTCTATTAGTCTGAAAAGCCTCTTCAAAAGTTGTCACTGTACTGTACTGGAATTTATTCATAGCTGGGGGAATGAAGAAAATGGAGCAAGTAGCATCAGTTTCTTATTTCAGATTACATATGTATGGTAATGTAGTTGTTGTTGGTGACACACTGAGCCTTACACATTTATTCCTTAAAAAAAATGCAGTGACAGTAATCATTACCTATAGCTGCCATGTCAGTGAGGATCACATTACTACATTTGCATCTCAGCTGTCAGTAAATAGACAAAAGTGAAGATTCTTCTCTATTAACCCTGCAGCTATATACAATGTTAAAGCTGGTTTGCATTTAAAGAAAAACTAGAAAATGCATAGTTAAAATAAGAAAAACTAATGACAGTTGAGTGTATCTCTTTCGAACATTTCTCTTTCTCTTCTGGTTCAGCTAAGGGGCTGAATACTTCTTCATGGATCCTGACACTGTATAATCTGCCTTTTATCCCTAAAAGTTCTCAGAAATTTTAGCACACACCGCCTGGCAAGAGCAAGGGAATGGCACTTATCAAAGAAAAAAAGAAAAAAGGAAAAAAAAAGACAATACATGTTCCTCTGTGTTTTGATAAATCCATGTTGTTGTAGCTACTTGTAGGAGCGTTGAGGGTATCTACAGTCACATATTTAATAATCAAATCTCATCACATTAATCCTCCCAAATTTAATCTCATTCTCTACCTTTTATTTGTATTAAAATGTGAAATATTTAGATATTTAACAGCTTTATTATTTATTTCTGCATGTATTTATTTACAAAGACATTTATATTTCTAAAGTAGTAGTACAGTGCAATTTCTGCACACTGCACTTTTTAATATGAGTTCCTTAAATGTTTTGATAACATAACCTTGTCCCCATGCAGTTATTGCTGTTTAAACGATTTAATAACATTACGATAGACATTGGCCAGCTCTGTGCTGAAGATTACTTGAATTATACTATCCCTTTTGACATTAGGATAGCCATACCTGACATTCAACCCAACTGACATACATTATAACTGACAAGGTAGATAAATTATTAGGTAGAGAATATTGATTCAGGTGGTCTGTGCATCATGACTTGCACAAAGCCACCTTGAAGAATGAATTGAATTATGTAAACTGTTCTTTGTAAGACAGAATAAGAAACTGGTTTTCTGAATGATATGTATATTAACTAAATGTAGTGCCTCTCTTTTCAACCATTCTGTACAGTATGTCTCTGCAGCAGTTGCTTTGAATCTACATCCCTCATGCTGCTATAATGTTGTTCTGCAAATCATATCATCCAAACTGCTGTTCTGTTTTCATCATCATCTTCATCATCATCATCTATGAACGTTTGTAGACAAATATGCAAAGGTTTCATTTATGTTCATGTTACATTCCTAATATGGCAACGAACTGTCATGTAGTATGAAACTTTCATAACATAGACTATGCTTCATGTTTATACAGGCAGAAACACACTGATATTTCATGGTTATCGTGTCAGCCTTCGCTATATTTGTCAAACAAATGAATATGCTTTCAGAGGAAAAATCAACACTATTAGCAGCATCAAAGCGCAAGTTGCAAAGTTCATGTCATAGCAGAATCTTTTTTTTTTTAAATCTCTTAAGCCCATCCTTAATTAAAATTGCCACAGAGGGTTCATGCAGAATAACAATTTTCTGACTCAAGACAAGACTGATAAGATAATGTGAATATGAAACTGAATTTAGGTTTTGGAGTGGGATTCCTGAGTATGCCATAGGTCAGCCAGCCTAGAGAGCATGCAGTACCGGGAATGATGTTGCAGTTATAGGATGGAAACATTATGGAGTCTTGCAGATCAAACAACTAGGATAATATCTCAAAGTGTGCACTGTTTAACTCTGTTACTCACAAATTAACACAGTTTTTGTCCGTACTGCACCTTGATCGATTGAATTGTTTACAGCACTTCATTATGTTTATATTGTTGTATTGGTGTAATCCATACAGTACTTTATGCAACAAAAACATATCTGAGATTGGAAAGTATTCTGTGTGCATCTAACGAAGCAATCCAAGTTTTTAAATAATTTGACAGCCCTTCAGGTGTTGTAAAACTGTTTACTGTGGTTAATCGAAGAGCAAAAACGTGTTAATATCTTCCTTTTGTTGTGCACTAATTAGAGTTCAGGTGATCAATATTTTGATCAGTTTATCACAGAGATTCTTGACAGAGATTACAGTTGTATTCTATCCACTTAAATCATCGTCACCGAGGGGATTCCCTGCTGTACTGTACACTACACTGTGTCAAACACTGATTTCCTTTAAGACCCAATCCGCAATAAAAAAAATAGCACCATATGTGGGCCCAAGATTCCAAAACACTTTTATGTTGAATTGAGTCAAATGTTCATACTGAGATTATTTTCATTCTTGTTTTTATTCTTATGGATTGGGCCTAACCCTAACTGTAATCCTTTAATGTGTGTCACGTTCGACTGAATCAGCCAACCAAAGTCTTGTTGGTGCAACATAGAAGTTTCACACTGAATGTAAAGTAATATTTCAAAATAATTATTCAGCTGGAGTGATTGTGTTGCCCTATCTACCGGTTTCACTGTCTGGTTCCTTCTTGATTGTAGGTAGACTATTATCAGGGAACCATATAGTGGATGTGGAACATACCTGTATTAATCCATCCAATGATGTGTTAGAGGAGGTTGGCTCATTATGGCCCAATTCGGCATTGCATCTTTTATATATTGATGCTGTAAATTATGTCACAGTCACTCTTTTTTTTCAGTATCTGGCCACATCTACCTTCACCATCATGGCCTGGCTGCCTTCACAAAACAGGCTTTTTTATTTTTCCCCTTTTAACGACAATTTAAGTTTTGTGCTTCCACCCCTGATCAATTTTTTCCCTTTTTTTTCACACCATCAGATCACACCAGTACATTTCTATTTTTTTCTCCATATTATTTTGCATTGTATATAAACTGATTGCTGTGAACAGTGTATTATAAAGTTGTACCCATTTACAAAATCTTGAATGGGCAGTAGTTCAGTCAGTGTCTCTATTTGAGTGTTGGAGTTTAGCGTCAAATGTTTGTGTACACTAAACACATTGTCATATATTAAATAAACATGGAAATTATGCAGCACAATCTGATCTACTATCACTGTTTATACAATCTCTTGCAAGTGTACCAGTCAACACGGTGTTTCTTTTCATGCTGTAGGTTTTGAGGACAGTTCCTCTTTTATCATGGGTCTTTGGCTTTTAAATTGTTTTAAAAGGCAGTTAAACCCTATGGGATTTTAAACTCATTTTGTGACCGTTCTGGTCTCAGGTTAAAGGACAATTTGATCATCAGTCACAAAGCAAATAAGAGTGAATAAGCTGACCGGAGCATGTGGACAACATGAGTCACCCCTTTCATCTAGGCAATCTTACACAAAGTAAATCATGTAATCAGACTTATCAAGGAAACACAAAGCAAAAGCAGGCTAATTTCCAAGTATGTACGGGAAAACATTTAGCTGTGTCAAGAAACAGATTTAATAATTCTTGCATATGGAAGTAGATACATTTGAGGTTTAATTATATTATATATCTATATCTATCTGTTTATTATTATATATCTATTTAGGGCTTTATAAAGTATAACACGAGGCCTTAAATTTAGCCTTATTGTCGATCTGATAAGCTGTGTGAGGGAATGTTGCCAAAATGGTGACTCAGTAAAACGAGCCGTGAGCCCTGGAAGGAGCTGAGCAAATGACTCAGCTTTCCCGGTGTAATTACATTTACATTTTAATAAGATGTTAACGCATATGCGCTGACATGGCATTTTCAGATATTACAGATCCGAGATTATTATGACATGAGACCACAGATACAAAACAAACAGGTGTTCAGCCCCCTTGGAGGATATATTAAAGAAGGGAAAAAAGCCAAGGGAGAGGAGGAGGGGGAATTGATTTGATAGAGACAATGGAACACAAGATGGACAGAATGACACTTAGAAATACACTACACACCCACACCCACACCCACATTCACAGACATGCACACACATTTGCATACTGCTAAGGCTATAGTGAAAAGACCAGAGAGGACAATAATGAAGATTTTAGCCCTTATGACATTTTACCCCCACAAGGCTGAGGTATTCACTTAAGCCTAATGACCAATTTAGTGTCATATCTCTGAAAGTTAAATCAGAAAATGATTTAATTTCCACTGATGCCATACAGTCTCACAGGACAGGAGTCAGGAGTGCGATTCTGGAGAAGAGATACATTTTCGCCTTCCTTCCTCATGCAATAATAATGGTTGCACCAAAACTTCCTGGGTGCTGCTTTGGCAGCAAAATCTGGAGTTGCCATGTTTGCATTTTACAAGCGTCTTAGGAAATGTTTATCCTATCCTGTTTCAAAGTCTCTGACAGACTTGCAAGTTCAGGGCATCTTTCCAAAATATTATTGCTTTTAAGCTTGTTTGTCTTTGGTGGTCAAATACACAACATGATGCCTGTCAGAAAAGCACTCTGACTTAATATGATCCTTACTATTATGACAAGATTACTTTGAGGCTTTACAGTATGACAAAAATCCTGATATTTTCAGGACAGCCTTAATTTTAGTCAGTGTCCTCCTGTATCCAGCAATTAAAAATAAATAAATAAATAAAATAAGTCACACTCAATCAAGAATATCCAAACAGTGATGTAAGGAACCAAAGTAGTTCCTGATAATATATACCCTTTATCATGCCTGCGAGGTGTGTTGACCATGAGCTAAGGCATAAAGAGAGAAAAGAATAGATTTTCAGCAATATTAATTGTGGGGTCACTCGTAGGGCTTCTTATTACCGATTAAATTGCATGATTCTCTTTGCCATATTTGGCAACCCTGTGAAGCCTCGCATCATCCCAGTCTTAACAACTGGCTAGCTGATGATTGCCACAAATAGCTAATCTATTCAGAGCACCTTCACATCACTTTACAAGGTCAGAGTCGTCTTACAGTAATAAAGCTAAGAGATGCAGTCTGCCCTCTAAACTGAAAGGAAAGATGTTTGACTGAAACGTGATGTTGACAGGAGATTAACGTTATCTCCAAATTAATCAAGCTAGCTACTGTTAGCTAGCAATCCCTGCTAAAGTTAACAGGTAGCTAGCTAGCTAAGTTAATACCGAACCTGGCCATTTAGATATCGCAAGAGACGAGTTTATTTGTCGTTAATGTTACAGACACAAGTGAGTTTAAATTCCCTCACATGCCTTGATATGAAACCCCATGAATCAACCGCATGGCCAGCAGTAGGTAGCGCAGCTAATCGTAATGACAGCTGGACAAACACCGGTCATGCTTGCTGTAGACAGACGTGACGTGGACTTCAGATTCTAGACAGCTCGGTCACGTTTCAACATGTTTAGAAGTGTTGCTTACAAATGTGTAATAACGTCCTCTGTACCAATGACTGTTGTAATGAGATGCTCAGCTGTCACTGAATTTCAAACCACTTAGCCAGCAAGTGACTTGTGGAGCATAACTGTCACTGAAAACATCAGCGACCAGCCTGTCACTGTATGTGCCTCCGTGATTGAGTCTAGTCTCATGTTGTGGCGTGCAATCACTGGATCAATCTGTGACCAACAATTTCTTTGTCCACTCAGTTTACATTGGACATGTGTTAAACAAATTGTATAAAATGTGGTTATTTCTCCCAGGGTATTATGGCCAATCAACCTGATGATGTCACCTTGGTAAAGGGCCACACTTTTGATGGGCACACCTTTCATCATCACTCGGAGATGAATCTGGACAGGTGAGGAGTATTGGCTGGTTTGATAAACTGGGTATCAGCAGCAGTACATTCACTAGGGCTCAATCTCACTTTCTTTCATTAATTACTGAGCATAGAAAATGAGTCTGATTTAATGATTTATATGCTCTTCCATGTACATGTTAATTATTTTTTGGTCAGGAAAGTTCTTTGTGCTGTACTTGAAAAATCAGACTTCACATAGCCTAATCGATAAAATAAGATGAGAAAAGAGTAGTTGCACTAGGAACACCTGTGTAAAAAGACAGATGGACAGTTATAACAACACTGAAATAAACATCATCTAGTCATTGTGCTGTCTTCCTGGCCAGCAGATGGTCGAGACCACTTGTTGTAGTTAGTGGAGACTCCATTACACTGGCTGTTGTCCATTCAGTTGTTTATCTATAGCAGATATGTTTATAGCCTATGTTTCAACACATGCTACATTTTATAATACAGGATCTACATGGATTACAATGCCACAACACCTCTGGAGCCAGAAGTGATCCAGGCAATTTCTGAAGCCCTGCAGGAAGCATGGGGAAACCCCAGTAGCAGCTACATAGCAGGTTAAGAAAAATGAAATCCTGCCTCAGAATGCTGCTGAATTAATGGTTTGCTTGAAATTGCTGATTACTAAATTATGCTGTTAAAGCGTTTAGTAAAAGGTTTGTGTTGCTACAATGATTAAAATACATACATTTTCTGTACTCTACATAATGTATCTCCGAGTGTGAACATAATGTATAACATACATGTATTGTTCTTCTGCATGAAATATGTTTTCTTTCCAGGTGCCAAAGCCAAGGCAATCATTAATCAATCCAGAGACAATGTGGCGAGAATGGTTGGAGGTAAAGCAGAGGACATCATTTTCACCTCAGGTGGAACAGAGGTCAGCATCAATGTTATTACATTATTATGCACCAGCTCTGAAAAGCTATAACAGTTTTGCACGATGCCTAATAAAGAGGTTGACCTTCTTTCAGGCCAATAACCTGGTGTTTCACACGGCTGTGGAGCACTTCAGGAGGAGCTGCGGGGCTACAGAACAAAGTGAGGGCCAGAGGAATCACCACAATGGAAGTGTTGACCTTCCTCACATCATCATCTCTAATGTGGAACACGACTCAGTCAAACTAACAGCTGAACACCTACAGAAAGACGGCAAGGCAGGTGGGAGAACCTGCTGTGCACCCAGTTTTGATTCAGATAAATCCCAGTGTTATGTTTGCTGTTGTAAATTAACATTTCTGGCCATTTGGATTATAGTCTATTTTTTTTGTTTGTTTTCCATATGTCTTTACTTATGTATATTGAATTTTGTCTCCATGACCAATTGTATTTTTGGCACAGATGTGACATGTGTGCCTGTTTCCAAGGTGACAGCCCGTGTGGAGGTGGAGGATGTCATCGCTGCAGTGCGGCCCACCACTTGTCTCGTCTCCATAATGCTGGCCAACAATGAGACAGGAGTCCTTATGGTAAAAGGAGATAGAGGCTTAGAAAGCTGCAGGCCTCTTTCTTGTCCACCTCTTCCTGCATCTTTCTCACAATTCCACCACACCTTGAGATTCGAGCCCTTTAAATTTGAGACGCGTGATAAAAATCTGTAGCGTCGGCCCAGATAGTATGTACTTTAGAAGGTCAGGCATGCCTTTTCATGGCTCAGCTCAGTCCTTGTGATACAGATACATTGCATGTGACGTATTAACTTATGAAACACAATAGATATAAGCAAAAGAATGTTTTTATTATTTAGTCAAAATATGTATTGCTTTTATGATGCATGACTAGTATACCAAATAATGGAATAGTGCATTCATCACTTTATTTTGAGAGGAAGAAATGTTTCACTTTGTTAGATGTCATACAATATATATTTTATTTCAGTGCCCTTACATTATCTTAGCTGGTAAATCCCCTCATGATTATCAGATGTTGAGCTGAGCACATTTACAGTATGTGGGCTTCTAGATGAATAATCAGCAACATTTAAATCACACCTTTTTAGCCCATCCAAGAGATCTGCCAGAGAATAAAATCTCTCAACAAGCAGCGTCAGCAGTGCCGAATCCTCCTCCACACCGATGCTGCCCAGGCTTTGGGGAAAATCCATGTAGACGCCTGTGACCTGGGAGTGGATTATCTAACCATTGTAGGACACAAGGTCAGGATCTTGTTGTATAAAACATGGTGATGTCCAGGATTTGGAAAAAAGAGAAAGTCTGTGCTAAAGGCTTTGATCACATTTCTAGTTTTATGGACCTCGGATCGGTGCCTTGTATGTTAATAGTCCTGGGACAAAAACGCCGTTGTATCCCGTGCTGTTTGGAGGAGGACAGGAGAGGAACTTCAGACCAGGGTAATGTTCGAGTCTGTCTCACTGAAATAGTCATCAGTCTACTGCCATGCATGCACCAAACTAAAACAAAGTCTGCAGATATAATCATTATGGTCTCATTTCTCTCTTTTTATATTACAGCACTGAGAACACACCAATGATTGCTGGTCTGGGAAAGGTAGAGTAGATCTGTTTTGTAGACAAATTGTGATTTATAAATGTTTTTTCTTTATTATGTTTAATTTCATTTAATTGTTAAACATTTGAGTGGAAAAAATACATCTTTTCAATATGGTGCATCTTAAAGGTTCACATTTTAGACATGGTTTACCTTCACCATGACAACCATATCTGACACCCTGTTATCAAACCACTGACATGTTAATGAAAGACCAGCATCTCATCATTATACAAACTACGTAAATTATACTATAACTTAACCTACCTTTAACTGATAAAGATCCGCTGGGGAAGCCAATGTACACGAACACACATGAGCATGTGAAAAATAATAATATAAACAGTTTATGACACTCATTTCAGAAAATCTCTCACACACTGAAATACAGCTTTATCTGATAAGTGTGAAACAATAATTCTGATTTTCAGTCCAGGTCTGTCAGTTCACTGGAGTTTTCTGTGTACCTCAGTTGTCAACACGCTAACACACTGCAGTGAGACCTGCTTTCATCCGATTTTCCAGATATCCATGGTCTGAAACTTGAGTACATTGCAGGATTAGCAAGTAGAAACTTCAAAGATTCTGATGCTATATTCTTGAATATCGGATTCACTGTAAACCCGAACTGCCAACTGGGTAAAGCTGTTTATGTCAGCCTCCTGGTTATGTGATGTGGATTCTGCAGGCTCCAGTATCTCTTGCTTGGCATCATGAATTGCAGAAGTGTGTCTACACAAGTGATAAACATGGCAGGGAATCCACCAATGTTGGCAGTCCAATATAATAAAAATCAGTTTTATTCACATTAATACTGTCAAACCTGATTAGGAAGAGCAAAAAATCTCTGGAAATTGTACAAAAGATTTTGGAAAAGCATGGAAAAATATCAGACTGTCCTGAACCACATACAGCTACATTTTGGTGATTTTATACCTCTGTCATCTCACATGATATTTGTCGTAGTGATGTGGTAGAGGCAAGATGACCACCTGTGTAAGTTATGCTGAACACCAAAATCCTCAAATGAAAAGAAGAAATTGAGTGCTTTTGTCTTGAAGCAATAAAATCACATTCTTCTGTTTCTGATATGATGTGAAGGTGGCAGAAAATGGACCATTAATCAACATTTATGTAATTTTTATGCAAACCTTGACATCTAAATGATTGATTGAGGTTATCCATGGTCATCTGTTTTTGGCCATTTTTGTTATTCTCCTTTATTTTTATACGTCTGATATTATTTCTTGTCTGTGGTTTTCCTGCTTCACTGAACCAAGAACAGTGAACACATCAGAGGTTGACTTTGATGTTTAAAATAATGACAGCAGCAAGTTGGCAGTGTTGGTCTTCCACTATTGGCTGCCTGGGGATTCTAGAATTCTTCTGCAAAAACTCTGTCCACTTCAGAGTCCTTAGGTCTCACTGAAAGAGGTAAAAGAGATTGTTACATTTGTGTATTTCATTAAGACACCAAAACGGCCATTTTGTTGCCTTTTTCACAGTTGATATATTTTGTCTGTTAGGCTGCAGAGCTCGTGACCTCAAATCTGACAGATTATGAGGGCCAAATGCGAACTACCAGACTTTACTTGGAAGAACGACTACAGGTAAATCAGTCTTCATTTATAGAGACAGAATGAACCGATATTGTAACAGTATATCTATTTTCACTATGGTTGCATTTCATCCTTGAAATTATATATGATTGCTAGAGATCATCCTGTTTCTCACACATATATCAGTGTTAACATCAGTAACTTTGTATTTTCAGGCTGTTTTTAGGGAGAAGATCCGATTCAACAGCCATTTCCCTGGCTCTGATCTCCTTCCCAACACATGTAACGTGTCCATCCTGGGTCCAAGATTACAAGGTGATGCCATGACTCCTCCTCTGCGCTTTGTCTGTTTTGGCCTGCCACTCTAGACACTGTCCTCTAACCCTACACCTATGCTTGTCAGAGGCAGGTCATGACCTGCACAGGGCTATTTGTAAACTACAAAGGCCCTGAATGATTAATCTCTCTCCTTCTTCAGGCCGGAAGGTATTGTCCAACTGTACGAGATTGTTGGCCAGTGTTGGTGCTGCCTGCCACTCAGACAGCGGTGACAGGTGAAGAGCGCCTCTTCTATCTGTTGTGCCTTTGTCAAGACTCAAAATGTATCACTCAGTAAGTTTCATGGCTATGCTGTCCTGTGTTTGTCCACCAGGCCATCACATATTCTTCTGAGCTGTGGCATTCCTGCAGAGGTGGCAGCTAACGCCTTGCGGTTGAGTGTGGGTCGGCATACGTCAAAAGCAGATGTGGATGCAGTGGTGGAGGACCTGAGGGACACTGTGCAGCTGCTGGAGAGAATGGACTGATGGCGTTTATGTAGAGTTTGGGGTAAAAAAAATGGCTGCAGGGAATAAAGAATGCATCATGTGTTTACTGTACAGAATGAAGAGTAATATAATATTTTTCTTAATTTCATCATGAAAAATAGGTCAAATGTTTGATATGAATAATAGAAGGGAAAAAATGAGTTGAGGAGAGATGTTTATGGAGGGATGGATTGATTTACTCTACTGAAAGAACATCATCAGCTTTCATGACAATGTCATGTGAGTAGCTAATCAGCTAATCGTCTCTTCTGGTAATGGCGAGACATGTAGATGTGTTATTGAAATAAAATATTTATGAACACTTAAAAACGGTTTTCTCACTTTCTCCATCACACCTGACTTAATCAACAGCCCAATATCCTCCGCTGATTGTCATCTTGCAAATTTAACAATAAATCTTTACACCTTACTGAGTTCAAGATGAATTTTTAAAATAGTTGTAAAAAATAACACTCGTTGTGAGCCACCATGGCTTGGCGGTGACTTCTCCCATTACTTAAGTTTCCGTGCTGCTTCAGCTCCCCCATCTCCAATGAAGTGTGGGTGCTTGTGCCAGCATATGTTCATTGCCACACAAAGGGGAGCAGGAGGCCATGAGTGCTGCGCCTCCACCCGTCTTTCATTACCTTTCTATCTCACTGAGCCTGACCCCCTCCTCCCTCTCCAACAGCCATGCCGGCCAGCTGGCTGCCGCTCAGGTGTCGCTTTCCTGGCTTGGGCGGAGGCAATGAACGCATGCTTTTTTTGTTATTGTGCGCGAGTTTTCCCCTCCATGTGCACATGAGAGAAAGATGGTAAATTGCTGGGGTCCAAGGATCTCCAGGGAGCCGTTACTCTGTGCCATAACTTACCTTTAGGACCAGAGAGAGAGAGTGCCAGGCATGGTGCTGCACCGGGCCATCCAGGCGGCTCGGGCAGGGGACCTTGCAGCCCTGAGGGAGCTAGCATCATGTGGTCACCTCTCATCACCCATCACCGATGCCCAAGGTGCCGGCCCAGTGCACCACGCAGCACGGTGTGGACGCCTGGAGTGCCTGCGCTTCCTGGTGAGCGAGTTGGGGCTGGCAGCGGATGCCCGGGCACTGAACAGGGCCACACCAGCGCATGATGCAGCGGCGACCGGCCACGCCCGGGAGCTGCAGTGGCTGGTGGATCAAGGTGGCTGCAACATCGGGGTAAGTCTGGACACTGATAGCAGGTTGCACATAGAGATGAAGCCAGATCTAGGAGCTCAAACCCCCTATCTTCTGCTTTCTTCCTTGTTTAATCTGACTGGGTTGTATGTGTGTGCGAGTCTAGATTCTAGAGATGGTCATCTAACCAATCCCAGCATGGGATTACATCATTGGCGTTGTAAAGGGTACTTACTGAGTACCTTTTCAGATGTATTACCAGCTGATTACATCATA
This sequence comes from Holocentrus rufus, assembly GCA_900302615.1. Classification (NCBI taxonomy): domain Eukaryota; kingdom Metazoa; phylum Chordata; class Actinopteri; order Holocentriformes; family Holocentridae; genus Holocentrus; species Holocentrus rufus. Next base: position 49,413 of record OMLF01019870.1, read on the forward strand.
TGGTGTTGACTTACTTGTTATCCTGTAGTGTTACATAGCCACTGTAATTATGTCCAGATGGTTCAGGAGCACCACCAAAGTTAGCTATTAGTTATAGAGCTAAATTGACCCTCTCCTCTGTTGTTCCTCAAAGTAATACAAGACAATCTCTTGATTGAATTTGCAGGCAGCTGCTTAAAATTAAAGAACATCGCTGTACCATTAGCCTAATTGGTGGTCTCCCTGAGAGTCTTTACTGCAGCTTTTGAAGTCAAGTCAAAAAGACAAGGTGTTTGTGATTAATTAATAATGTACCTCCTAAAATTTTAATCTGGCATTTGTTAAAGTTGGCTACACTGCATTGGAAAAGAAATGCATGCATTTGATAAAGATTCAAAAGCAATAAATGTTGCAATTAGTTTTGATCGAGGGAGTTTTATGTGCAGTGTATGTGTGTGTAGCAAAGTCCAATCATGTGTCCTCATAGTCATAAAAACGTTAACCTACAGTGCAGTGAGCCTGAAATCATTTTGTCTACATGAAGCTCTCAACTCTGTGGCTGATTCCAGGATCAGGATGCTGCCGGGGCCACCGCGCTCCACCTTGCAGCCCGGTTCGGCTGTGTGGAAGTCATTAAGTGGCTGCTTTCTGCTGGGGGCGTGGTGGAGGTGGAGACAAACTGTGGAGCTGTACCTGCTCACTATGCTGCAGCAAAGGGGGACCTCACCTGTTTAAAGCTGCTGGTTCAGCAGGCACCTGGGCAAGTAACACCTTTGTTTTTAGCAGTACCATCGCTCTCTTTGCTATTAGAGGCCATACAGGAATTATGTCTGCTTCAATTGTGAATTAACTTCAAAATCAGCATTAAGGATACTTCTTATTATTCTGACATTCCACATAGAAAGTTGAGCATAACTTATTAAATAATAATAATAAAAAAAAACATTGTATAGCATGCTTATGGTGAGCCACAGAATCAATCACGTTATCCCCTGACACTCCTTTTTCCCCCATTGACATGATCACAGGAAACATACACAGACCAATAGAAAATCTTATCCAGTCTAACCACCTTGGAACCCCAAATCACCCCAAACCCCAAAGCATTTGGAAGCACTATGGTAACCTAAATGTGTCACTAGACCTAATTTTATTTAGAGGGCAAGGTTTGTAAAGGACAATATGAGGCTTTATATAAATTTGGAATGATGAGGACTATCAGTATCAGTATGAAGAACTATATTCATATGGTAATACAATAATGACTCATCTGTAACGTAGGCTTTGATTGTGTTTGAAAATGTATTTTTTGTTAGTGAGTGAGAACAATATTTTCTGACTAGTCATCTGTCTGAAGAAGATGATAAAAGTGTACCAGCTTCTTGATTTCTGCATTAAATCACATTTGTAGATGATGCCTGGATATTACCAAAAACCACATTTTTTTTTTGATCATAATGGAACAAGAGAATTTATTGTAGCAGGCTACACCACTCCAGAGGAAAAGGATCATGTTAGTTGTTACTTCCTCCCCATGAATCCCCTCTATTTTCCATCCTCTGAACCTGAGATGAAGGCGCTCTACACAGAGACATGTTACACTGTCCGCCTGTTTTGTCTCCTAGGAAGGTATGGCTGTAATTTGCATGACGCATGGTAAGGTCAGAACATCACATGTGACCATCAGTAACCTGTGAATAATTGATGCCTTGTGGTCGCTGCCTGTCGGCCTCGTTGTTATGTATGGACATGTAAACGCAGCTCCACTGCTTCCATTTAATCAATACTTCCCAGACTGTTTCCAACCACACAACTGCTACACACCACTAATCACACGGGCAAGACGCTCCTGTGATTCAAGGGAGTGTTTTTGAGGTATTAAACTCCTTCATCAAAGGTGACTGAAGGGAGTGGTATTTATTTCACACAGCTTAAGGTGCCAAAACTGTGGGGATTCTTATCTCTTATCCTTCAACAGAGATAAAAGATTAAAAAAAAAAAAAAAAGATCCTCAGACAAACAGTGTAGCATGTCAGGTCACACCAATATAACAGTCTTTATTTTGGTTACCATTTAGTGTTATTTAAGATTTTGCTCTTTATATTTATTGCACAGATGTGTCTGCCAGCAAGCTATGCTATTTCACAGAGTTTTTAACCCCATATGAGCCAGATTAAGGTCCTTAGGCAGGTCCCTAATGACTGTTTCAAAGTCTGAACTGAAAACAAATGCGGATCAGTCTTGCCTGACCAGTACAGGCTAGATAAATCTATATAAATTTTTTATAGCTCTTCTTAATTCACTTTCTTGTTGATTGTATCTCTTTGTGGAACTAGGACTGCACTCTTCATGTTGCTCCACGTTTATAAAAAGCCCTGCACCGTTCAGCAACTTATATTTGTATTTGTGGTGTTTGTTGGACTACAGGTGTGTGAATCATCAGACAAACATTGGTGCTACTCCATTGTACCTGGCCTGCCAGGAGGGGCACCTGCATGTGGTGGAGTACCTGGTGAAGGACTGTGGGGCTGATGTCCACCTGAGGGCCCATGATGGCATGACCGGCCTGCACGCTGCAGCCCACATGGGCCACCATGCTCTGGTGGTCTGGCTGGTTGGTAGAGAAACACTGACACAGGACACAGGGAATCTTCTGTTACAGTAGAGTTAAAGATTTTTTTTGCTTGCTATATTCGTGTGTGTTCAGTCAGCACTTTGCTTTTGTTTCCTCAACCCCAAACAGGTCACCTTTACAGACATGAGCCTGTCCTGCCAGGATAGAGATGGAGCAACTGCTCTGCACTTTGCAGCCAGCAGGGGGCACTATCGCATCTTGGAGAGGCTGCTTCACATGGGTTCAAAGGTCATCAAGGACTACTGGGGAGGGACCCCACTGCATGATGCTGCAGAGAATGGAGAGCTGGAGGTTGGACATAACCATATATTCACAAACAAATGATGATTTGAATTGCTATGTCTTGGTTTATTGATGTTGGTCACCTTTGCTTTCTCTTAGTGCTGTAAAATCCTGTTGGCCAATCAAGCAAACCCCTCAGACCAAGATATTGATGGATTCACAGCAGCAGACTTGGCAGAGTACAATGGACACTACGAATGTGCCAGATATCTGCGTGCCATGGAGACAAATGTAAGAACTCATTCTTACATATGTTTTACTTTGCACTTTGTATTTTTGTGGTTTGTGGCCTCTGTGTTAGTTTTGCCCAGCTGTTTACCTTGGCCTGAGAATCAAAGCCAGAATAGAGAGCACAGTCAGCAGCAGACATCTGGAAAATCTTGGAACCACTGTGAATCATTTTCTTAATTTGTGACATGTATTAGACTCGGGCCTGTCCTTTGCCACAGTTATTCTCTCCACTCAACTTGATTGAGTGGCTCTCAATTTAAGAGGTCTAGAAAGTGGAGGATGATGGTCTGTGATGCCGTTAAATCCATGTCCTGGAGGAGATTGGCTTAATCTTCTCAGTTGGCCCCTGAGGACTCTCTGAGATTGGTTCTTTTGTGTGATAAGCATGCGAGTCCTTAATTTGAGTGATGAATATTTTAGTGTTAACACCTTGTTTGTATTGGTGTTCCCTGTTAAGGCAGGAGTCAGTCTAGTCTAAATTGGCCTACTTTGACCTCAATTAAATCATGAGTTTTCTGCGTACAGCCTATTTTGATGGATTTGTTTGTTTGATTTTTTTTCCATCAAATGGCTACATAATGATTCAGCCTAGAACGTTACAGCAATTCTGAAATCCGAGCATTTGTTAAGTTGTTTTTAAATTGGAAACAGAGAGAGGACCATTAACTGAAAGAGCCTATGGGGACCACCCTGTCAGCAAACTTGTTGAACCTTAAAATAACAGCCTGTCCACCTGCAGGAAGTAGTTCTTGCCTGTCGCCTCGGGCCAAGCGAGGCTCATAGCACAGGCTGCACAGTGATGTGCAGAGTAACGGAAGCTGTCGGCCAATAGAAACCATGAATAAGTCAGCAGAGGAGAGCAGTACTCATACGTGAAGAGGATGACGATAGAGAGCCAGTGAGTCGTGGCTGCTGAGCTCCCTCAGAAATAATCCTCCATCAACAATGGAGAGCTAATTAGCACAGGGGCCGCTGCAGCATCGAACGCGGCCGGAGCTGCTGCCAGCTAAGGGCCTATCAGTTACCCCTCTCCAGTGGCTCAGGTGGAAGGCCCAGGGGCTGAGCCCGTTATGAGATCCAGGAGCTTAAGTTTCAGCGTTTTCACCATTCTGATGCCTGGAACTGGCAACTCTATCCCTCTGTGGACTTGGAGAGCAGGATGTCATTGGCTTCAAACACACGTTTGATTGTGTGTCATGTTTTTTTTCCAGGGGGTTTGGAAGTGCTATGATTGTCACATGTGGACAGTGGGCAGTGTTGATAGCCGGCTGTGTGGTGTATTATGTTTCTTGGCCGTGTAAGTCTAGGATAAACTGGAAAGATGTCAGCAACAGGTCATCTGATAGATTACCTGAAATAACACTTAACCGTTTTACATCCAGTGTCCTAATATTTGGATAATACTGCCAGTAGTGCTTTGAAGCCTGCAGTAGCCGAGTTGAGATGCAGAAGCAGACATGCCTTAATTACATTTCAAGTGTTGTTGCGCGTTTGTAAAGTAGCATGTAGCTCACAGGGTTCCATTGGTTCTAAAGTGTCAGTCAGATAATCTCATTTCCGAGCAGCGACCTAAATGGATTGGGACGTTGACCAGAGCGTTGCGTGTCCGGCATTTCCACATGTTTGGTTTACTCACAACGAGGTCAGACTCTCCCAGTGTTGTCAACTGCTCTTCCTTATCATGCATCTCAGGAACAGCTGCAATCAAATAAACAGTGCGTGGCGTGAGGTTTATTTCACACACATTTTATGCCTTTTGCTCCTCATTCACAGCAAACAAGACAAGGCCACTGCGGTTAGAGTTTGGTATTTTTAGAACACTTGGACAAGAAGAAACACAATGCCCGCACATTCATCATGATGTTTTTTTGGCCAATTTTCGCTTGTTTGCTGTGAGAAAACAAGGCATGTTACAATAGTTATCTAGCATCAGCGTCTGTTTAGGATAAGAATGTCATGACCATCTAATTCAACATAACCACTAGAGGGTAGCTCGTGAACTTATTGTACTCTTCACTGGACCAAAGATAAAGGAATCTGCAGGCATGCTTCTCATTAAACCCTCATCCTCTCTCACATCAGGCCTCTGGATACACATCTATCTGAATCTCGCAAAGCCTGGCTGGATCAGACTTGAATGTTTATCAGACATGTTGAGCTATGCTGCAGTCCTACAGAAGTCCAAAGCAAATCCCCACACACATTCCGTGATACCCCTTATTTACAGAATAAAAAAAAAAAAACGTGTAACACAATATATATAATTGCTGCCTTTTTTTAAAATGAGTGTTTCTTAAATTTTGTTTTGAGCAAAGATCCCAGCACACAATCTGTTGATTTTTTTATGGGGAAGTCAAAAGGGTGTATTTACTCAGTGAGTTAGCGGACGACTTGAGTCATATAATCTTGGGAATGTGGTCACGCTTTTGTCACAACACCCGTGCAACTGCTGTCAAATGGGCCGAGGGGTTTGTGCTAACGAGTTGGGGTGATACAGGAGAATGTGTTTATCTCCACCTTGTCTCATCCAGACATCACTGTCCAATTTTCCACATTATTAATCAAGGTCCTGTCATCTGTTTAGGCTTATGGTGTGACATGATGTTTCCACAGGGGCATTTTAGTAATCATCTCAGGTGTACTTTGCCAAAAAAAAAAAAAAAAAAAAAAAAAAAAAGAAAAAAGAAATGCATGCAGCATCGGCTTCCTCATTCAATAGATCCGAGTGGAAAAAGCACCTGTACGTCCTGGATAAAGTGTCTCTTTTCCAGCTGCTTTGACAGTCTTCCGCTGATACCTCCCTTCGTGCAACAACATGGCCATTGGTTTGTTCGTGCATTAGTGACATTACCGGCCATCCTATCCTTTTCCTTAATTATTAACAGCATTCTCCGATCAGAGTTTATTGTTTATTGCCTGGCGGCCCTTGGCTACAAGCGGGGATGTTGATGATGGTGTCAAACGAATGGTGGGTGATCTGAAGATAGTGTCACATCCTCAACACTGACTCGGTGCCTGGATACCCGGCCGCACAAGTCACCGACACTGCAGTTTCACTCGAGGTTGTGGCGGTCCGCGTAGGAACAAAAATTGATTCAAGGTTAGTAAGGCTTTAGGTTGAATTGACAATTTCAGCAATTCTATTACTTTTTCCATTCTCCACCTGTCTGTATTTCATTTCCTTTTTTTGCTTAATTTCCTCTCGGTTTATGTGACCGCTTGGTCACGAGTATGAGTGACTGGCAAGGCTGAGTAATCATTTCTGTAAGATGAATTGCAGTTTATGAATTATGTAAGAGAAGCCCTAACAGGAGGAGTTGTTTTGGCAGTCTTTTAACTGCTTTCTGAGCAGCTTAATGGTAGCCACATACTGTAACTCATGACTAATTCTGCAGGCTTATGTCTTAGATTATGAACTATACTCAATCACTGGTGATTTTTGCACACTGGAAATTTTTTTTTCTTGGCCTGGGGCTGGATATAGATATTTTATGATGCTATAGCTGTATAATAAGTAAGTATATAGTTGTAAGTATATAGTAAATGTAGTTCTTAGAATCAAACAATCATTTGATATAAGTTTTTTTTTGTTTGTTGTTTTTTGCTTTTTGTTTGTGCAGTCAGATGAGTATAGTGTAGCAAGAAGCAAGTGTTTTGTTTTTTTTTTTTTATTTTTTTATTTTATTTATTTATTTATTTATTTATTTATTTTAATTTTTTTAGTAAATTTTGGCTGCAAAGATTGTTGGGTGATAGTTGTTAGCCTCACAAGCATTTGTCTCCACAATGTAGGAAACCATTTCACTGAGAATATATGAAAGTGTGAGTGGACATGTATTTACATTAAAGCGTTCTGTGTATAATGTGTAACTACTGTATACATTCCATGTTGCAATTTATCACCATAAACTTGAATATTTTACGCAGAAACAGGCTGTTTCAGTGATGGATCCCAGAGCAGAAAATTGTGAGACATTTTACTTAAATAGAGATGCAGTTCTGAAATCATTCTCTGTCTCTCATGGCTTGATCCATTGGGATGACAGAATACTGGTGTTGTACGTCTGTCAAAGTGACAGCAGTGAGTAGCTGTTTCTTAACTCTTGGCTCCTAATCTGTCCTGATCGGGGTCTTTGTGGCCTCAGATAGTGGGAGAGTGGATCTGGGCCAGAACAGGGTTAGTCTGTCTATATCTGCGTGGCGATTGTGATGGGGTGCTGATGAAAACCAAATGTTTAGCTTGTTGGCCACTGGATCTAATTAAACACACGCATGAACAAATGCATTGTAGCTTTTAGGATGCTGAACTGTTACGAGAAGGGTCACAAAGGAATTGGGTTCCCCCATTCCCAGCCCCCTGTTTATCTATTTATGTATTACACAACTTCGGGGAAGTTTATTCCTCTGCCTGAGCAATGTCACAGCATATTTCGTGCTGTTCGACATCAAAGTGCCGTATGACAGGAAATGGCAAGGACCACCTCATGGACACAAAGCACAACAGCATGCAGCAGCGTATTAGGCCTGCCTTTGATGTTTTGGTTTCTAATAATGTCCTCGGAGAGCTGAATTTGATATGCATACTGCATGGAGTCCATTAGGACATTACAGGTTTATTAAAGGGGATCTAAATGCTTCCATACATCCTGCATCCTCCCTGCAGTGGTGTGAAATGTTGCCAATACAGTCAAAGTTGCTCTCTTTTCCCCACGCTTGATTGACTTGACTCTTATAGGGCATTTCTCTGTTGTTTCAGCCCTTTGCTACAGATAAGCCCATTGAGGAAATCGCTCCATTAGAGGAGGAGGTGAAGGTAAAGCCAGCTGTACTGTGGCAGCCCAGCAAAGAGGACTACTACCAGTGCCTGAGTGACGCATGCCGGGACGGTTGTAGCTCTAACACAGAGGTGATGGAGAGCTTACAGGTGGGCACTTTTTGATTTAATTTCACTGTCTTTCCTATTTTTTTCCCCTTCTTGATATTTAAACCCAAAGTGTTTGCCAATGTCACTCTGTTTTCCATATCAGAAACCTGAGAGTGAGGAGTCCCCCCAGGCAAGATACCCGCCACCCTCTTCATCTCTGCCCAGCGTACCTGCCCAACCAGAGAAAGCAGCAGTCACTAGAATAGAACAGGTTCAAATTGCAACATCTGGTGAGAGGAACATTTTTTTTTAATCTATTTTAATTACTTCTATACCAAGGAAATCAATATCTGTGCATGTGTTTGAGTGTATGTGTGTGTGTTTGTTTTAAATCCCAGAGTGAAACAGAGACTGCTTATGATTTGTATTGCAGTTATTAAAGGTTTCAGTCAGTCCAAGGCCACTGGGAGTGAGATAAATGTCCCTGCCGATAAGATGATGTTGCCTGATGCCAAACTCCTGTCCGAAAAAAACCTTCTGGATGATATGAGGTCCATTAAATCTTTGAAACAGTCAGGGATGTCAGGAGCATTTACTGGACAAGCAGTAAGAACAATAAGCTCACTCATGTCTTTTCTTTGCAATTGCTTTTGTTTACCTAATATCTTTACTTGATATCCTGTTACACTGATATACAGAATGTATTTGCCCTGTGTCATCTGCAGAATAAGATGGTGGTGCTGCCTAGCGAGGAGGCCAACCTGTCAGACATTGACTGTCTGGTGCCCACCCATGATGAGAAAGGCCGTCCCATTGCCGAGTGGAAGAGGCAGGTCATGGTGCGACAGCTGCAGACCAGGCTACTGGACGAGGAGGATCAGAGGAGGAAGGTGATGTCCACTTTATTCCTAAAGATTAAAACATGTTAAATTAAAAAAAACCTTGCTTATCCAAACCCTGTGAGAATAGATGAAAGTCAGATTAATAAATACTATAGTTTGGATTATTGAAATATATTAAATGACTGAGCCTAAACATTTGAAATGTGAAATACATTGGGGCATTCCACTGAGTTAATTTAGACAGTGTTAAAGTTAAGAGGCAAACACAGAAGGGTTGTTCAGGGTTGCTTGAGAAACTCCTCTGTGGTTTTTGCTGCAATGTTTCTCTATTTACTTCTCATGTCTGATTTTTTTGCAACTAAATGTGTTGTCATTCTTGGCCAGGACACTCAAAAAACGGATCCTGGTAAAATAAAGTTTAAATACACTTAAAAAAAACAACAAAAAAAACCAACACTATCTCTGAGCAAAGTTGAAATCCTTTTAACTGTACATACCAAATCACTGAGAACACTTGTTAGAACATGAGTGGTCAGTTCATGTTTCTAAGGTTTGGGTGAATGTGGTTCTACTAGACCACTACTCTATTCCTCTGATGCTCAAGCCATTTAAACTCTGAAACTCTTAAATATCACATATGCAGCATATTCATCTCTGTGCTATTTGCCCCTGCTCTAACAGGAAAATGGGCACAGATATGACAAGGTCAGCTGGAGGTACTCCCAGGCCCACAATGCCATCCTGGGACCCTTTGGTGAGCTGCTGACTGAGGATGACCTCATCTACCTGGAAAAGCAGATTGCTAACGTCTCCATGCAGAAGAACTGTGAGGGTTATGAGCTGGAGCTAGCTCGTCTGGCCGAGGAGCTCCGACACATCCTCCCAGCTCCCATCGTGAACATCACAGTCAACACACAGTTTAGAAACTTCACGAGTCATGTGCCTCTACCCTCATGGTGCAACCGCATCTCGGGCATCGTAAAGAGCATGTCTCTGCTCATGACGAACCTGACGGACCAGCCCTACTGCAAGATGCCCAACACCGACCTGATCACCGTATTCTCCCAGACGCCAGTCAGACAGAACTCCACCAGGGGACGCAGGGAGAGGATAGAGGACGAAATCCATCAATTCGGGGTGTCTGTGAGGAACCTGAAGTCTAATTTTGAGAGTCAGAACTCAGCTCACTCAGATGATGCAGAGGCGGCCGTCATGTTAAATTCTACACAGCTAGAAGCTGCAGAGCTCGACGAACAGCTTAAAGTCTTGAACGCAGCCCCAGAGACAGACCAAAATAGTGACTCTGGCATAGACTATGATGAGAATGTCACAGATGTAATAGAGACCACCAGCCTTAGAAAGGAGCGCATAGTGGTTCTGTTCTTAGGCCACTGGAAGAAATCTGCCTACACGGTGACACTGAAGAGTAAGGACGCGGCGGAGAGGAAGATGAGCGGCAGTGAGCCGGGGGCGGTTGACAAATCTGGGTCAGATTGCACGGGCGGCGTGGAGAGCGCCCAGGCTAAGAAGATGATGAATAGTTCTCTGGGACATTTCTTCAAGCAGAGGAGCGCTGTCAACAAGATGTTAGGGAACTGGAGGAGCATGATCTCCAGTGTGCCATCCAGACAGATACGCAGGTAGGGCTGCACATTATTGACGTTTTTTTCTGAAAATTGCCGTTGAATTATATGTGGCACGCAGCTTTTTATAATTTGACATGCAGTAACCTCTTTTTCAAAACTTTAAAGTTGTTATAAGTTGTTAAAAATGTGTGCAGAGAGAGAAAGTGGCATTCCAATGTTGAAGATTTGCTCAGTTTTTGATTAAAATGAAATGCTTTCTTGAGCATGCAACTTGCTTGTGGCCAGCGTAAGAAAAACATTTTCTGGAGGCTGTCTGAAGTGTTTCCCCTTCTGCAGAGTTTTGCAGTTTGGAACTCACAGTAGGCAGTGTTGTGATGTCAGTATTTTTACCCACAGGCTCCACAAGCAGAAGGCCCTCTACTCCCCGGAGCATTTCCTGCCTCGTCTCAACGGAGTGCCCGTGGACTACGACAGCCTGACCCTCGATCTCTTCATGCTGGGCTACTTTCACATCCTGGAGTTGGAGCTGCCTGCCGACGAACGCAAAATGAGGCACCTCCTGTGTTTCGAGGTGTTTGACCACATCGGGTGCTTTGCCTGGGAGACGGTCAGGGACTTTCATAAGGCTGTCATACAGGACATTGAGGCCGGGAACCGGGAGTGGAAGGACGGCTTCGAGGACATTAAAGTCAAGTTTTTTGGGAACACAGTGAATCCATCTCCACACACCCCAGAAGTAGAGAAACATAGTCTTCCAGAGGTTAGACAGGTTCCTAAAGTCATCGTCCAGACGCCTACCCCTGATGAGGGGATGCTGGGAACTGACATTTCCAGCTTTAGCAATGAAGAAATTTGCAAATACATTGACCGCAGTTTTGCTTTTTGGAAAGAGAAAGAGGCGGAGATTTTTGACTTTGAGTAGTTGCTTGTGTCATCTTTTTGATATTTTTATATGATTTGTAGTCAACTGATATGAAGTTATTAAAAGGCCGGAGTGCTTAGATTATCGTACTGATATGTTTTCTTGATTGTGAATGTCTTTGTTTTGAGATAGATAAAAGACAAAGTTGTTCATTTGGAGGACAACATTTTTATGCCGAATAATAACACAAGCCTTATGGTCTGAAAGGATGAAGACCAGTTTTAATATTACAAAATAAATCATTGTAATGTCATTTTTTGTAATGCAGGCCCTGGTTATTTCATTATTTACCTCGATGCAAGACTCATTTCATTGATATATCATCTTCTTTCTTCTGAAACCTTTTCTTGGTGCAGGTCTCACAGATCTTTACTCCCATGGGAACATGCAGCACTTTATCGGTTATGACTGGACTGTTTGTTAATTATTGCAACACTCTCAAAGATGGTGTGACGGTATTTATTTCATTTGATAGCCTCCAAGCCTCTTCAGAAGAGTGTGTTCCTTTAACAGCAGGTGCTGGTCCCGTGCATGCGTGTTTGTAGTCTAACTTTAGTAGTACGTCACGGTCAGTCCTAAAAATAACTGAGTGAACGACAGGCAGTTGGTCTCAATGACTTGGCAAAAGCTTACGCCATGCTGCCCACTCCATGTTGATCGAGCCAGATCCTCAGCCTGATACATCTTTTTACCGGAAATATGAACACTCATTTCCATTCTTTGCTTCTTTGGTGAGTTTGTTATTTCTTTCTTTAATTTCCCAGTGTTCTGATGACAGGAAAGGTAATTTGTTGTTGGCTTCAGAGGCGATTGCAGTCATAACATAGACCCACAGAAAGCCTAAACACAACTGGTGTCTTTGTCCCCAAATAAATAAACCTGTCTAGTTCAATCCATTGGAGCACAATGATACAACACTTTAAACAAGGTGCACTTGTTAAGTTTTTGTTCAGACAGTAAATTACTAAATCAAATACATTTGATCACTGAGAAGAATTACACAGATGACTAAAACAAATTTACTAAAAAATTCTTGACTTTTTATTCGAACCATACCATACTTTGAGTTGGATAGTGTATTTTTTAGTGTTCATAGCAACAGAAAATGTGTCTTTATAGATGCTACTTACTGGTGAAGTAAATAATGACAAACTACCTCTGAAAACCACTTGCTTTTAAAGTTGTAGTTTCACTGTTGTTCAATTGTCCAGTTACATCAAAAATATCTTGCAAATATGATATCCAATGAAGTACATCTTGAATTGTTTTAAATTAAGCCTTCGCATTTCATGATCAAGTCGTCAGTACTGCTCTGTGTGAACAATTAATATGATTTTGCTCAGCTTTAAGAATGTTTTTTCCTCCACTTGCAGGTAAACAGTGAACTCAGTTGTTGATCATCCCCGTTGAAAGAAGACATCGCTTAAACTCTGAACTAGAGTTGGCCATGGTGCGCAATGTGGACGACCTAGACTTTTGTCTGTCCTCCCATCCCCAGAGCATCCTGGAGGGCCTGCGCTCCCTCTGCTCTCACCCCAAACTGGTGGACGTGACGTTAAGTGCAGGGGGGCGGGACTTCCCTTGTCACCGCGGCGTGCTGGCCCTCTGCAGTTTGTACTTCCGTTCCATGTTCTCAGGGGACTTTGTAGAGAGTATAGCTGCCCGTGTAGAGCTTCATGATGTGAACCCAGATATCCTCAGCACCTTGCTGGACTTTGCCTACACAGGCAAACTGACAATCAACCAGGACAATGTGGAAGGACTGATCTGTACCTCCAGCCAGCTGCAGTTCCAGACAGTGCGAGCTGTATGTAGCAGATACCTCCAACACCAGATCGATGCAACCAACTGCCTGGGAATTCTGGAGTTTGGGGAGATCCATGGCTGCCCCGAGGTGGTCGCCAAGGCATTGGCCTTCCTCTTGGAGAACTTTGAGGCTGTACAGCAGGGTGAGGAGTTCCTGCTGCTGGGAAAAGATAGACTGGTTGCTTGTCTGTCTGATGAAGGACTGCAAACACGGTCAGAGTGCACCCGTGTGGAGGCCGTCCTGACCTGGGTCAGACACCACAAGGAGTCTCGGCTCTGCCATCTCCCTGAGCTCCTGACCCTGACCCGCCTCTCGCTACTCAGCCCAGACTACCTGGCTGACAACCTGCTGAAGGACAGTCTGGTCCAGGCCTCTCCCAGCTGCAGGGAGGCTGTGGAAAATGTTCACAGAGAGGTTAGTGAGTTCATACTTCACCCTGCTCATACTTTGCTCTCTTATCATTGTTTGCTCAATCTGAGTAGATTTCCGTTAACAATCACATGACATTTTCTTTTCCAGAAGATGGATTCGGTGCCAGGATATACGGACCGAGTCAACTCTCAGAGTCCACAACCAAATCTGCAGGAGGTGCTGTTTGTAATGGGAGGTCGATCCCTGGATGACTCAGAGGACGAAGATGAAGATGAAGACAGAGACCCAAGACTGTTGCCCAGGAACTGCGGCTTCTACAACACAAAAACCCGTACGCTTTACTCATTTTTTAAATTTAAAGCACTACCAATACTCTTTACAAATACGTGTTTGCAGTTTGTTTCAATTCAGCATGCATTTTGCAATCTAATATCAGTACATTGGAACAGTTGGAAAAGGGAACGTAAATGGGAATGATGCAAAGAAAGAAGAGAACAATGAACTAATAGAGAAAACACATGAATGATACTAACTTTCCGACCATCAATTGTCTATACCTGCTTACTCAAAATCAGGGTCATGGGGGGTTGGAGCCTATCCCAGCATCCCCTGGGCAGAAGGCAGGGAAACACTTTAGGCAGGTCAGAGAGAGGGGAGTATCTGTGCCTTAGCCAATCAGCCAGTGAACCAGTGAATCCGGTGAAAACATAACGCCTGGAGCACACAGATACATGCTTACAAAGTTTTAGTGGTGAAAATCAAAAGACTGATTGATTCTGAGGAAAATGCTGTGTTGAAACATCAGTCTCAGTCTTTTGATTTTATTTTCTGTAAGCCTGTATATGTGTATTTCACTTTCTGCACACAGGTTGCCACTGAATTACAGTGTTAACACATAGATGGACAAATTTCATCACATTTATGGGCAATTCAGAGACTTCCATTCATCTGACCTGCACGTCTTTGGTCATACAAACATGGGAAGAACAACTCCACATAGAGAGGATCAGGAGATTTAAACCCAGGAACTTCCATCTGCAAGCCAAGGACACCAGTTAATTCTTGTCCTGCACCAACAATAATTTGTATTTTTAAAATGAAAATTTGAAGTAGTATGGATGGTTTGGAGTGGACCAAACACCTATAGAAATATAGGCCGCTTTTGATTCCTTGATATAGTTGGACACCCTTTTTTGTCTGTTTTTCCTTTTATTCTGTATTTGTCTTGTTTCCCCCTCTTGCTGGATGATGCTCTAATGTTTTAACTCCTTTTGTCT
>OMLF01019870.1:64229-76630 GCA_900302615.1 Holocentrus rufus
CATAGAGAGGATCAGGAGATTTAAACCCAGGAACTTCCATCTGCAAGCCAAGGACACCAGTTAATTCTTGTCCTGCGCCAACAATAATTTGTATTTTTAAAATGAAAATGCCTATAGAAATATAGGCCGCTTTTGATTCCTTGATATAGTTGGACACTCTTTTTTTGTCTGTTTTTCCTTTTATTCTGTATTTGTCTTGTTTCCCCCTCTTGCTGGATGATGCTCTAATGTTTTAACTCCTTTTGTCTCCACAGAGCAGTGGCATCAGCTCCCTAATTTTCCCAACCCTAATAAATGGGGTTACTCCTTGGTCTCACTGAACAATGATGTCTATGTCACAGGTTGGTCAAATGTGTGAAATCCTTTAAAACAGAGGGACTTTATGCGGAAACATCCGCAACGGGAAAAGAGTCATGAGAAATGGTTTTGGGGAGACTACGCTGTCGTTTTTTCTTGTATGAAATGCAATGTATTCTCAGACTGTTGACAAAGTGCTCTTGTCTGTCTTACAGGGGGCTCCCGAGGTTCAAATACCAACACCTGGTCAACCACAGAGACCTGGAAGTACATCACTCGAGAGGGAAGGTGGGTTACTGTGGCACCTATGCTCCGACCTCGGACTAACCACATATCGGCAACATTGAATGGAGAGATTTACGTCATTGGAGGTAAGAAAATAAATACAGACCTGCCTGTGGTGCCTTAAACCTGCAGTAAAATGGAAAACTGTGATGAACTCTGCAGACTCATCTTGCCCTCCGACGGCCTGGCTGTGGTCTTCTAGGTAGATGCTGTTTAGGAATTTGGATGGTGTTTTCCATTGTGGATGAATAGCTTCAAATAGGACCAGTTTCAGAGAGTGGGACAGCAATTTTGAGTGTGTTGGTGTTACTGCTTCTGTTAGATATACAGTGTAATGATATATATTTGATGCTTATGACAACATGATCCAGCCTCAGCACTTACTCAGCATTACGTTTTTCTCCTCTAGGTACAACACTGAACTATGTTGAGGTTGAACACTATGACCCATACAGCGACACTTGGGCCATTACATCCCCTGCCTTGAGATACGTGACTAACTTCACTGCTACTTCATGTCATGGGAAGCTCTATATGATCGGTTCATGTGCAGTCAAGTACAACGCTTTGACCATGCAGTGCTACAACCCTGTCATCGGTAAGCATGTCACTGCTGCCTGGTGAAACCCTTGAATCTTCAAATCTCTGCTAACTTTTCAGGAACTAAGAAGAAAAGGCTTGTTTTAGCTTTACAAATGTGGATTTTTGAATTTATCCAACCGGTTTTGAAAGGGTTTCCTCAGCCCTAGCCAAGTAGGATTTGCTGAAACTAGAGAGGACAATGTGATTCTAACTGATTAAAATTGAAGTTATGGGGTGTCACCTGACAGCTACAATATACAAAACTCAGGGATTTGCTTGTTCCGTATCCATTCCTTTTACTTGTTTACTGCACCCACCCTAACATTTAATCTTACATTGATGTTTGTCTTATTCTTTGTTATTATATGACCACATTTATAGGTTTACATTTACTTTTTTCCCTTTACAGATGGATGGAGCATCATTTGTTCACCCTTCATCCCTAAGTACTTGTCCTCTCCTCGCTCTGTCTCTGTGGATGGCATTATTTATCTGATTGCTGACAACACTAAAAAAGTCTACTCTTATGACCCAGAAGCAAACATGTGGCAAAAGGTAGGCTTAGGAATCTTTGTCAGTTACTGTTGACTGAGCTCAAAATAATACATAACAATGAACATGGACTCATACAACCATGTCATTTATTACCATGTCCAATATTCACTAGTTAGGTACCAGTAACTTAGGGTGAATATTTAGTTCTTCTGTATAAATATGTACAACTTTATGTTTTCCTTTCAGATAATACTTATAACGTAGTCATTTGCGTAACAATACATCTTAACAGTGTTTCAGCTATGCAAATTTAATGTGTCGATAGCCACCGATTTTACACTCTTGTACTGCTACCTTATCTCTGAATACAAACATTTTCCTAGACCTACTCCTCGTCTTATCATCTTCACTCCTGCTCTCCTCAGGTCCAGTTTCTCCACATGCTCCATGAGAATGGAGGCCTTGTAGTGGTGGATGGGCAGCTGTTTGTCACCGGAGGGCATTGGAAAGGTATGGAGGGAGACTATGGAGTGGAAGTGGAAGTGTACAACCGAAAATCCAACACCTGGAGCGTGGAGGGCTTCCTTCCAAGACTTTGGTTCTACAGTGGGACCTGTAGCATCTTCCTTGACCCATCACAGTGGCCTGAGCCTTTCCCCATAGACTCAACATAATGACATGGGTCCCTGACAGACTAAACTCAGGCTCACAGTGCACACAGACTTCTCTGTCACTTGTTACAATGCAAATGGAATGTTGACCATGGGATTATAGGGAGGTCACTGTGCACCAGAATAGTGTGTTGCTTGATCCTATTCTTAGTTGTTTTAAAGGCCCATTTTGGCTGTGCATACATGTTTATTTATACTTGTTTTGTGAATTTTAGATTGCATTACCTTGGTTTAAATGATTATGCTTGTTGAACCATTAAATCTTTATAGATAATATTTTGTGAGGTACTGTTTTGTTTGTTGATATTATAATAAAGTATCACTATTACATGTATATGAATATGTCTGGGGCTTCTAGATATACATTTTCGAATTATGAATAAAGTGTATCTGTTTCTTACGGTCGACCAGATGTGTATGGAAATCACTGTGCACTTTTTCCATTTGCCTCGATTTTTTTGATCATTAACCTGCTGGAAGCTTGCTGCCTCGCTTCGGCGTCTCTCCCGCCATGGAAACACCCAAGCCAGCATTCTGTTTCCATGGCAACGGACCGGAAGCGCACGGTTACTCTGGCAACCTCGGCTGGGATTTGACTGGAGCTAAGTTGCCTGCAGTCATTCCTAAAGTTTGTTTCTTGGCAAAAACATATTCCTTGGCAACTTTTGTAGTCCTCTGTAGTGAAGCACACATTGGCAATGTGCTTGTACAAATTTTCTTTATTTCCAATTACAACGTTTTTTGAGAAAAGTTTAGTTTGCGTTTTATTTGACTCAACTGCTGGCATTTGGCTGCTTTTTCGTCTCATTAAATGAAGCCACCAAAAGTGTAAGTTAACGTTACTAGAGTCGAAGTTGAGAAAACTTGGCCACCTTTGCAATGAGTTCTCAGGGGGACCAAGATACACATTCACCTGGACTGGAGGCTGTGATTCAGGTTGGTACCACTAGCTAGCTTACGGACGAGTTATTTGTGTTTTGAATGAAAGGGAAACACGAGCTGCCTGTCTGGGATATACGAGGAATTAGACTCTTACCTGGACTGCCCGAACTTTTTCATGAAAAGGACCCCTAAATAGATAAACAATAGGCTCATGGACCCTCGTTTGACGGGACTTTGTCCCAAGACTCTGCATCTGACATATTTTGTTGTTATATTTTGTATGACTTAATGACTTACATAAGTGTCTGCACCGGTATGTACAAAAAGTGAATGTTAAAGTTAGCAAAAAAGTCAGTCTCACCTTTCATTATGCTAGTGTGCCTAATTTTGTTGGGGACCCCCTGGAACTCTCTCAAGGACTCCCAGTGGTCCCAAGAGCCCACTTTGGGAACCTGTGGTCTAGACAGCAGCCTCAGTGAACTTGTAGGCCCTCTTCTGAAACACAAATGGGCTACAGTATGTAACACCCCTCAGTGGGTGCTCAGGCTACCTTTGAGGTTGAGTCTAAAGCAAAATACCATTGAGCAAATTGAACAATGGCAAGTGAATAAATCAGTAGATAACTTGGGGTCTTGCTGTGATTTCTCTTCATATAACAATGTGTGGAATGATGTACTTGTAGAAGTTGGAGGAGTCTTTGCTCCATCCTGAAGGCAGCACAGGCGAGAGGAGCCTGACACTACGAGGTGATGGACAGGGCCCTAATGCAACACCTACACCTGTCTCCACCCGCATCTGCCAGATCATCACGCGCAACCTGACAGAGCAGCCTGCTGGTAGGGAAGAAAATTTATTGTCCAAACTAACAGGTCAAAGCATTTTATTATTGGACAAATTTATATTATACCTGTCTTGTTGTAAGATTGACCTTGGCTCTGGTGGTTAATAGCCCATTTCTGTGTATGATCTGTTTCCTAACCACAGGTGAGAGGTCTGAGGTCAGTGTACTGGAGGAGAACAGAGCCCTAAGGGAGCAGCTATCTCAGAGCCAGATGGACCGTGACCAGCTGCTGGCCAAACAGACCACTCTAACAGACAGGGTAGGAGTGACCTAGGGCAGCAACACATTGTCAGGCCAAAGTCATGCTATGGAATATTATTAAAATTTTAGTATTCACTGGACCTGTGCCTTTCTAATAGAATATTTGCTCTGTAATTAAAAAGAAAACTAATGATTATGTCACCAAATACGACGCACAGTGGGTGATTTTGTCCAGGTAGTTACTTTCCTCTCCAATTGCAGATAGGTATCCTCATCCCCTCATTCTTGATATGAATAGCATTGCACAGAGCACAGATGTGTCTCTTATTTTCAGCATGTGCACGCATGTGCCTTGCTTGCTTCCCATTTACTATCTCTACTTTTTCTTGGAAAAGTGTTTGCCATTAATAAGTAGATTGGCAAATATTGTTTATAATGTCAGAGGCCATAATGTCAGCTCTCAAGGGAGTCGAGAGCTGACAGTATGCACTGGTATGTACTGTAGATGGTAAAGACTGTGTACAGTTTTGTTTGGGGATGAGATCAAGAAAGTCAGTCACACTAGAGCATTGACTGCAAAGGGCCACCTTTGAAATGGAATATGCTTACAGCAAACATCAGTGTAGCACCACTCTTTCCAGCAGGGAAAGCCCTTTGGAGTTGAATAAACAAACAGTGTGGTAAAGAAGCAGGTTGAAACCGTTTTGGCTGTAATGTATTGAAAAGAGAGAAAAAAAGACATACCATACATACTCTCATGAATAAATAAAAATAAATTGGCAACAGCCCATCAGCTTATATTTATGTCACATTTTTTCCAGTTGAAACATAGGATTATGGTTTACAGATTGCAGTAAGTATAAGCATCCATTATGTGTGTGTATGTGTGTGTGTGTGTGTGTTTGTATGCGTAAATAAGAGTGGAGGTTCATGAAGGCTTTCCTTGTGGTCTGCTCAGACAGTCAAACCCCCCGTGCTCATGAGGGTCGGCGTCTCCCTTCGTAGCCCCCCCATGGCTGCTCCTCCACCTAGTGGCTGGTGTTTTTAGGGGAAAATTGTGAAAGTCGCTGGCCTCCTCCCCAGAGGCCGTGGAAGAAAAAGCTCATTTTTCACGGTGCACAAAGCAGCCATTTGTGATAACACTGCCCTCATTCTGCTGCCTAAATCTAATGAACTCCCACTGCTTGCTTTACTCCTGGAACTTACTTTGAAACCAAAGCTATAAATATAACTTAATTAGCTTGGCAGATATTTATAGCATATTTATGTTGTTGATATTTTTGGAAGTGTGAAAAGACGCTAAAGAGACATAAAAAAGCAAGCAAGGTTGCTGGCATTTGATGTTGACACCACTGTTGATTGAGGAGTGAAGGGTCAGGGTTAGCACAGACCCAGTTTAGTTTCGTAACAAAGAATGGAAAAAACATCAGCGTAAGTAAAAATATTATCAGGTAGTGCCTCAAAAGTCAAGGGGTTCCTCGTGAGTCTCCTGTTGTGACTCGTCAGTTCCTGTGCCAGCTGCTGAATTTTCCCCTGCAGAAGAGCACAATTGGCTCTGTGCTGCAATGTTAATGCGGTTTGCTAATCAGTGTCCTACAGCAAAATACTGCCTTGGCTGTGGTATCCACACAGAGCTAACTTTCTGGCCAACACTTTTACCTGCATATACAATTGCTCAGCTTGTATCGCCTAAGGGCTCAATTACCACTGCAGCATAGGATCAACTTAAGTTGTCAATCCCTTTTGAGGGCCATATCAACTGCAGTGTCCTCAGCTACTCCTGAGCGAGCTCCCAGGCAGGTCCAATCTGGGGAACCATTTATATATACCATATGTTTCTCAACCTTTAAGCAATAACTTATTTTGTTAAAAAGCTGATATTGCAAAGTGGAACTGATCCATGAGAAGCTTTCAGGACCTTTACAGTGAACTTGTGTCCAGGCCTTAGCATTTCCCTCAGTATTCTCAATGAAGATTCAAGATGAACATTACTTTACAGCCTGATTTACAACAAATAATTCAAATCTGTCTTTACAGTTTACTCATAACACCCAAACTGGACAATCATAAGAGCACAGGGCCACCTGCAGTGCAGTGTCCTTGGAGCATTTTGTGGTTGAGTGTATTGCTGAAGAGCACTCAAAAGCAGCTGGTAGGGATGGAATAATACTGCCTATAAAATAGCAGGCATTCTGCAGTCACCAGCTTGCAGCTTCAGTACAGCTTTTTGTCATTAACCTTTTGATTATTAGTAATCTTACCTGCCTCTAGGCCAGTTTGCTGCACGTGTTTTGTAAGCAGGTCGATGCTCTGTGACTACATTTGCCTTTCCAGTGTCAAGTACCATATTTACCAAGGCAAAGACACAGAAAGCCAATGGTGTGAAGGTTTTAACCTCTCTTCCATGAGTTAACTGTGCATTTGGTGAGTAATTTCCCCACAGAATCACAGACACTTACCATTCTTTATGTCAGACCAGTGTGTTTGATTGTAGAATGTCCCGAAAATATACTTCACTTCAGTATTTCATTGCATTACAAATACTCAAATACTGACTTTTAAGTTTTTTATAGCTTGAATGAAACAAGGTTGTCTTCTTTGACACGTATGCTGGAGAACCAGTCAGGTTTTTCTCTGGAATCCATCTCTAATGCTCAAAGTGTCAAAATGCCACTTAAAAGGGAGTTCACTGCCGACTGTGTGACAGTTGGGAAGCCGTAGTTATGCCCAAACTCCCCATTCTTCCCAGACTTTCCCTGAGTCCTTTTGACCTGACTGAAGACCATTAATGCAGTACCTCTGAAGTCACACCTGGACTCTGAAAGCCTTTCTCTGTGTTTCTGTTAAGTCACTCAGTATGATCTCTGGTGACCCCAGAAAATTGCTCCTGAACCAGGATAAACCTTGACCCAGTTTGCAGAGTTGGATGGTCTCAGGAGATTGGAGAACATGTCGGGGTGAATTCTGAACTCTGTGTGTTGCTTTTGGAGCTTTGCCTGCATACATTTTCTCAGGCATCGACACCCATACCCTACTGCCTGAACACTTGATGATTGGCTGCACACTATAGCTGGATAAAGATAAACTCTTACTGAAGGATTTCTGACACCAACTGCTATGTTCCAGCGCCCACTGAAGTCTTGAATCCTCTGGGCATTTGCGTGAGCACCCTGTCAAACAGAGTTGGAGCAGATAAAGTCTGTTTTTAGGGATTGTGTTACTGTCCCCTTCTCCCTGGTGCCCCCTCTGTTTTCAGTTTGTTTTTCCTGCTGGCATTAAATCATTCATTTATGCTGTATGGAGTGCTGCCAGACTGACTCTCCCAACTATCATGAAATTGTAAAAATTAATTGCCCTCTCCAGAGAAAATATTTGTGTTGAAAGTATCCCATTGAACCTTGTCAACATTTGACATTGGGTTACTCATGTTACCTGCCTTTAAATTAAAACATCAAACAAGTTTGTCCAATTCTTTTTCAAACGTCATGGGTGTCTAATCAGAAATGAACTGTTGAACTGACAGAGTGGGTGTATATGTGTGTAGATTTTGCAGTGCGTGGTTCCTGCCAGAGGCATTGTATTTAGCACTGAAAGGCCAGACATGTGCTCATGAGTGTGCAGCATGTCTCAGACTGGCCATATTTACACATTTAATGTACTTTAGATATCACCGTGTATGCCATCACAGCAGCTGTCCCCACAACCAAAAAGTTCACTCCATGGCAACATATTCATACAGACCAATCTCCCCCCTTCTAAGTCTCTCTGTTTGTTATCCCACATTGTGTAATTACCGTCAGTGATGATACATAAACAGCTTTCACAATCAGCTGGGGCTCTTTCATAGAGTCAGCGCTCAGGGGGTAATGGGAGGAGAAGGGGGAGCGGGTAAGTTGTTGAAGTAGGATAGTAAGTTTTGGGCAGCTTGGGGGCGATGGACATCCGCTCCAGCTGTGTTTAGGAATCTGACAGATAGTGCACTCCATTAATTCCCTTTATTAAGCCTCTGGGTCCAGGCCAAGCCAGGGAAAACGATTGCAGCTGTAACCCTTCACATGCTGGCTGACTGTGCACTCACGGCCAGATGTCACCCTGGGTGAGTCAGAGATAGAGAGAGAGGACTGAAAATGTGGAGTTGTTGTTGGTTATGCCTGGAAACATCCCTCTGTATAGTTCAGTTTGTTTCTCCTCGCCACACAGCCAAGGCTGGTGGAAATTTGTTTCGGTACAGATGTAATAGACTCTGGCAAGTGGCAACACAATAATACAAACATCACTCCAGCAGCACATTCATGAGTAATACAGACAACAACAATATTAAGTGCAGTTGTTAAGGTTCTACTGTATAGAGTGCTGTACATTGGATAGTGCAGGAAGTCCAGTGAAAGGAAATGAGAGTGGGTGGTTATTGTACATGCTTGACAGAGTTCAGAGTCCTTATGGCAGTGGGGAAGAAGCTATTTTTGAAACGGGATGTTCTGGTGGATAGTGACCTGTAGTGCCTTCCTGAGGGCAACAACTGAAAAAGGCAGTTAGCTGTATCAGAGTGGTCCAAAATCATATTTTTCGCACACTTTATATGATGTTGGAGGCTTTGTTAACACTTGACTTATGGTCGGATCCTTGTCACAGATATGAAGTGAAATAACTTCATAACTGCAAAACAACACTCATAGACATTTCACAAAACCGTGTTGAAGGATTGGATAAATTGATGAATTACTAAAGCCTAAGCTGTTGTGACATTAGGTCATTGAGAAAATACCATAATCATAACTTGGTAACTGAAATGGATTGGATTTTGATCTACCACATGAACAAGGCAGCAAACTTTGGCCCAAACACAAAAGCCTTCACAAGGGCCTTGAAAATGATTCTCTTGTTGCATGTTGGCAGATGAATCAAAGCAAGATTATCCCTTGATGTTGTTTGAAATATTTATCAAAAGAGACAATACAAGGAGTGGCACAAATCATAAATATCAAAAATATAAAAAGCTAATTCAAAGCACATTTTAAAAGGCTGAAAAAGACTTTTACATTTGAAACATAAGTAGGGCTCCAGAAACAGATACTTGGGAAGGGGGGAAAAAAATAGTAAAAGAACCGTAGCAACCATATGGAGGCATAAAACATGCCACGACAAAGGGGCTGTTTTTGTATAAATTGCATTTTGAACATTATTGCAAAATGGCAGTAGATGACCTCAAATAGCTGGGCTACATTGGGATTGGGCTCAGCCCACTTTAGGGGGCCATGGAGGCTGCTCAAGAGTGATTGTACTCTAAGGCAGATCGTAAATAGCAAGGGTGTTCAGTGTGCACACTCCTGGGCCCCCAGTAAGCCCCGTAAGCCCCTAAGTTAGGGCAGATGGAGGATTGGGGTTACTCGCTTCTCTTTTTTGCTCTTTTACAGTCACCAATGGATGGGTGTGTTGTGAAGAACAATGAATTCAAGCTCACTTGGCGATGGGGGTGATGAGATTTAATGATGCGAGCAGAGCAAGGGTGGAGATGGTGGTGTAGTGGAGTTTACTAAAGGGGGAGGGGGGGTCTCCACAACAGACTGTTATGGCGCCCTCTTGGGAGCTTCCTCCATGGAGCATGGCTAATCCAGAGCAGCCCCCGGCCTCCTGCTTTACAGCTGACTTGGGAGAAACCATAAAAAAAGCCTCCTCTCTGTGGTGTGCGGAGCTGGGGCGAGGCTCTGGCAAAAAGCCCACAAACTGTAGCTGTGTATGAAAAAGAGCAAACATCCCTCCCCATCAGGGCAGGGCTGGGACCGTAAGGGGTTGTTAGGGACACCTGGTCACTGAGTGCACAGAAAGGCAGGGAGGGCAGGGCACGGAGCATCAGTCGTGACATGCCCTCCACCAAACAACACAAGTGAGTTCATACCACACACGGACTCTGTAACAAGACTAGGTTTTATGTCATTTGTGGCCCTAGGTTTAATGTCATTTTGTCACCCTCCAGGTGTAAGAAAGGTGTGTTTACTCTGTAATGCATGTTCTCCTTTTCTCCTGATTCAACCGCACAGCTCACACACGCACATTGAAAAATTAGAAAACAGGCCCGGCTTTGTTCCAGATCAGAGTCTGTGATATGATATTGCTCTTCATGGGAGTGTGCACGGGTGCTCCCTCCGGGGCAAGAATCTTATCACTGTCAAAAATGTGAAGATAATTTGGCTTGGCAGATTGGTTCCTTATGGAAAAAAAGGTCTCACATGAAAAGAAGCTGAATGTAGCATAAATGAAGAAAATTTAAAAATATGTGTAAGCATAGAAGCTCAATCAAAACAAAGGATTCTTGCACACAAAATTCACCTCTGCTGTGTCTTTTATTGCTTGTGGACATTTCCTTATAAGACCTTTATCAAGTCATTTCTCATGGTATATACATCAGAAAAATAATGCCAAGTTCCAGGATGTGCTCAATTTGTTCTTGTATGCACCTCATAATATCCCTTCTGAACTGTATTGTTGCAATATGGTCTAAGTTGTACCACCTTTTCCCAGATTTGTAGCAACAGTAGATACCTCCTATAAGCCTCCAAATGTGCAATGTGCTCATGTGTTACAATAAACCATGTGTGCTATGGCCATCTATTCAAGGTGTGTTTAAAAAGTACTTGCTTGTTGGTAATACACTGTAATTGCTGCAGTTGTGCCAAAATACTTGAAAAGATGCATAATCAGTGCTGCTCCACACACAGCTGTTTCCAGAAGTCCCTTTAAACACAGCTGCTGCAGTTCTGTGTGTTTCAAACACTCCGCCCATGTTGTTCCTCCCTTCTCAGTCCCTAAAGCTGTCACCTCAACAACGGGCAGTAAAAGAAGCTTTTGTGTTCCCTGGGTCCTCAAACAAAAACTCTACAAGCACAGAGCCAAGTGCATGATGGCCGTTTTTGTAGTTTGTAGTATAAAATTCTGAAATGGGCATTTGAAAATGTGTTAATAATGGTGGCAAAGTGGCTGGGTCCAGTGTTGAACAGTGAGACTATTGTCCTGCTCTCTTGGAGCCTGCTGGAGAGATTAAGCACCCAGAGAAGAGATGAGGTACAGAGGAGAGGGAGGGAGGGAGTGGGTCGCAGGGTTGATTTGAGGGGCTTGGATGGTGGTTTGGAGAGTGTTGCAGGGGAGGGGGCTCCCTCACTCTCCTTCTCTTCCTCTCTGTTTTAAATGAGAAGTCGGCAAGGGCAGTTGGAGGCACGCAGTGTGTTGTAGCGCTCTAGGGCCATGTGGTTTGTATTAGCGAGGACAGGGTGTCTGGCACCAGGATAGAGAGTGGGTGGTGCAGAGGGAGTTTAGGTTGTGTGAGGTTGAGAGGTTACAGGACATTTGGATTTCAGATATGGGAGAGAATATGAGATTTCACAATGACAAAGACCAGTGCTTTCGTATATCTTTGTGTTTAGATGCATTTGACAGACACACACACAGACACAGACACACAAGACAAACACACAAACATACTGAACTTGGATATTCCACAGGCTGATATTAGTCCTGTAACCCTTAACCCCATCTTTAAGTGTAGCTACTCCTTGTCCAGCTCTAACCATAAAATGATTCTGTCCCTCTCTCGATTTATCTAGCAGTTCAATCAGATGTGAACTATTTTGGGTTTTCCGTTCTTGTGGGGACATTTGGATCCCATAATGAAAATATACTATAGGCATAGGCTACCCTACCGTTAACAAAAACATAGCCCTACATATATTGAACAGCTGGTCTAAATCAAGTATGTTCTTTCTAATCATTTGGATAATTCATAATCCCAATAAATACATGACAGAGAAAAGACTAAAATCTAGAGGTAATACATAGTCCTGTCCAATTGGACAGTGAAGCCCTTCAGCAATATGATGAGTAAAATTAGCAATAACTTTGCAGTTGAACTCTGAGAATAGATTTAAAACTTTAGTGTCAGTGTCAGTATGACAAAATGTGGGTAGAGTTTGTGACTTTTTACTCTTTGCTCTTACTCTTACTAAACTTACTAAGACAATTTCTTCAGACACATAATAGTTTTGAGTTAATTCCTTTGATCCTGCCATAATATGTGATGATAACTGTGAACGTTGGGAAGCATCCCCTAATCAAGAGCTAAAACATGATCAAAACAGGCTCATAAAAAGAATGGG
>OMLF01019871.1:0-18205 GCA_900302615.1 Holocentrus rufus
CCGGCTGAATCCCACAGGAGCTCTCCTTCAAGTTAAGTTCTTATTCTCTAGCCAAATACTTTTTTCTTCCCTTTAGTTGCAATGCTAAAATCACTGTTGACTGCATTTGGCGGAGATCAAACAAATATGATGTTTTTCAGGGTGTGGGTGTGG
Source organism: Holocentrus rufus (assembly GCA_900302615.1). NCBI lineage: Eukaryota > Metazoa > Chordata > Actinopteri > Holocentriformes > Holocentridae > Holocentrus > Holocentrus rufus. The sequence goes on from OMLF01019871.1 coordinate 154, forward strand.
GGTGAGACATTAATTTCTTAAGTAATGGCAGAGAAAAGAAAGCGTTCCCTGCAACAAAACAAAGCACGTCTGAAGCCGCGTGAGTTCACTGCTTGAGGTCATTCAATCAAACATATGGTTTGAAATCATATTTACAGTATTCTTGTATTTTTATGTCAGTAGGAATAGAGCATTGTGATTCTATATAACTTTGAAGCAGTTTGGGGGCAGTTATAGCAGGCTGTGTAGTGGTTTGCTTACATTAGTTATCAGCATCCATTCATTTTCATTTGCCTGGATTACTCATCGTGAGCCATCTCTGACATCTTCTCATAATAGAAACCCTTCCTGTTCAAGAATACAAAAAGACAAGTCATGGACCTGCCGAGCCAATATGAGAATAAGGAATGTCATGTTTTAAATTTCACCTAAAACCATAGAGACTTTTTTGAATGTACAGATGAAAATCAATCTTTTTGCAACATTTTGCAAATGATATAAACTCTCTATGGCTATAAGAAATGAACAGATTTTAGATAAATACCCTTAGCCAATTTTTTATCCCCATCCCAATCTCTCCATTTGATCAATTTCCTTCTATGCTGCAAGCTATAGATTAAGAGCTCCACTGTCTCAAATTGTTTTCTGTTATGTTTATTATTCTTTAATTAAGTAGAGAAAAGTCTGCCTATTGGTTAAGATAATTTCCAATGCACATCTTGTTTTAAAAATGTATTTTTAGAGTCATTTTCCTGATATTATGAAAGTGATCTGTCTTTTTTCCCGTTTCAACATGTTGACACCTATGTCTTATCCATTCATTCACTCATTTATTAATATATTTTCAAAATTACTGAAACAAGTGAAACTGCACCGGCAAGGTGAAATTATCTCAGAATATTTTATTTCATTTTATTGATGGGCTCCCAATAGCAAAGAGCACCACTCTTGTTACGTTTGTTTCAAAGAGCAGTAACGCCTCCTAGTGGCGGACGGCATGAAGGCACAATTGCGCATGTGTGAGAGCAGTAGTAACCGTTACAAAGAAAAGAATCTCAGATCAATAAGGCAGAAATAATTTGAAATGTGCCGCTAAGAGGACTAAGTGATGAATAGATAATTTTGTGGATAAGTAATGACCAAAAATGAATTGACAACAGCAACAACACACACACACACACACACACACACACACACACAAACTCCGCCTACACGAAAGCCTCCTTAGGTCTTTCAAGGAAGTGTACACCATTGTACATTGTTGGCGTTAACCACTTAACAACGGCAATTGTCCGCACTCGACTTCTACAATGGCATCTGACCCAAAGACATTTCTAAGAAATGCAGGAATCATCTTGTGTTTCTTTCTGTTTTACCTGTCATGGTGAGTAAAGTTCATAATTCACTCAATAACTGTGAACTACTGTTTACTCTTGGGTCAATGTTAATCTTTCCGCCAGTTGCAGAAGTTTCTAGATTAAACTTCTTGTTTTTTAAGAATAAGCAGCGAGGCACGTATGAGTCTGTAGGCGACTGTTTTAATTCAAAAATCCATGACTTTCTGTGAAAATGACGAAGCTGTTTTGGGCTTACTTTCACTTTCTGTCACTCTCTCAACACAAGCAGACTTAAGGGCGGGGAGCGCGGTAGTGTGAAAAAAAACACATCCGCTGTAGGGCTACGTAAACACAAATCTGGCTGTAGTGGACAGTTCTATTTAAATTGTTAGGGTTCCGAAATGTAAAAAAAGAAAAAGAAAGAAGTTTTTCTCGTGCATGAACATTGTCCTCTTTCTCTTTCCGTCCATATAGTGTACGCTCTTCGGTTACACCCAGCATCGCAGGGCAGTTTTGTCAGGACGGGACTTACCAGCATGGGGGGAAGACCTGCTGCCTCTGTGGGGCTGGTAGGTGTTTTTCCCGATGATTATATACAACGATTGAAAGTGTAAGAATGTCGTCACCTCTTGACTTTGATGGCAGTTACGGAAATCCACTTTATAACCCTTAAGTACAGTACAGTGAATCTAAAGTTTGTCATGCCACACATTTAAGAATTATTGAGAAAAGGTCATCATGTGCCCATCCACCTTTCGCATAGAATAAAACAGATATCCTACTGTTTTACACTCCCCATGTTGTCATTCACGTTGAAATCCTGTTTCAAGAAGTTAAAGGAAGCAATATGTTCTCAAAACACTATTTCATTGTGACTTTAACTTTAAGAAAAACAGCTACTGCTAATATGCCTTGTGTTCCTGGGAACTTTTTGTTGTTTGGTGGTGGGTATTTCCTGTAAGGCCCCACGTAGATTTATTGGCACTGGATATTAAGTGGATATTTGCTTTTTCATTCTCAACAACAATAACAACAACAACAACAAAAGACAATCAGTTTACAACCACTCACTAGTGGACTGAGGGAAAGTAGACCAAGCAAATCGGTGAATACAACACCTTGTCATCAAGTAACTGCATTGAAAATCACAGGTTGATGTTAAATAACAACTATGGAGTATCCAAGGCTTGAATTTTCCTTTAAGAATCTGTCTTTTTGTGTCCACTTGGTGTTTTTGTGATGTTTTCTTTGGGTCATTCTACACAAGCAATCTCATGTGCCACATACCAGCCCAAATTGATTTAATGATTTTCCTCTGTTGCCGACTCTGTCTATCTGTAGGTCTGCGGCTGAAGAAGCACTGCAGTGTGAGTCCAGATGATCGGGTCTGCGTCCCCTGCGAGGACGGGACATACAGCAGTCATGCTAATTCACAGGACTCTTGTGAAGTGTGCACATCCTGCTCACACGTCAATGGTACAGGCACAGTGGACACCCCACTTTTTCTTTTCTTTTTTCTGTTTTGCTTAAAGCTTATTCTAGTTGTGATGTGACTAAACTAAAAGGTACTGAAATTTCTTTAGTGGATCATTAATATCAGTTGAGTTGTTGAGACCAGTCCAGGTGTAGTTGTTGTGTTACATACAGATGAAGGGTGTATTTCTAAAATATTGAGACAGCCGTTTAGATATACCGCAAAATGCTTTTAGGAAAACGCTTTTACCATCACAGTGTCCAGGACCAGCTTTAGACTTTTTGGGGCTCTTAGCAATAAATGAGTTGTTCTCTATCACAGTAGTTTTCAGCTGCTGGCAGGTACACATTTTTTACTCACCTATGACCAATATACTAACACTTTATGGTTACTGAAGAACCATCAAGTGGCCTAATACTGATATACACTACAATCAACACTTAAAAATAAATGCTTACGTTTTCAGTACCGTAAAGTCACTACTCGTACACCATTATACAATGGAACAATAACAAATAAATGTTAATGCCATAAATAAACATCGTTAAGGTGCCACAATAAATACAGAAACATACAAATTGTAGTGTTAAATACCATGTACTTAACACCTGCTGAATTACTGAAATAATATATGGCAAGAGTATGTAAACATGAATAAAAAGTAAGTAAAATACAGACATTATAGATTAAGTTTGCTTAAATAGTACACAAAATCATTTGAAATTATTGTGCTTTTTAAAATGTGGAGTACTGAATGAATGTCTACATAACCAGCCTGAAGTAGTCATGCCTCTGTTAATAAGCGTTTTAAAAGAGTTGTGTCATTTCATCACTTGATTTCCTGATTTTTTTCCATTACTTTTGAGGAGAAACGAAAAAATGAGGGTTACAATGTTTATGTCCAGTCAAAACTTTTCAAAGCAGGAGATTTGTGAAGCTGTTTAGTGAACTTATAATAATCTGTAATCATAATCAATAAAGCGGTAAGAGCCCTATTGCAAAAACAAAAATATGCTCCACTCTAATAATCAGATGTAATCTCTGCCTTATTTCTGAGCGGTGCAAAGTCATAGTTAGCAAATATTATTATTATTATTATTATTTTTATTATTTAGTTATTTATTTTTGAGGTCAGCGTGTTGTTTGTAAGACAAATCCTTTCTGTGTGAGGCATCATCAAGGTCTACATCCACTTTAATGTAGTTGTGTGGCTTCTCTGTCATTTCAGCCAATCTAGAGAAGGTGGTGGGCTGTACCCTAGCCAAAGACGCTGTGTGTCAGTGTAAAGAGCATCACTATTGTGGCAGTGACACAGAAACCTGTAGTTTCTGCCTCCCATGTAAAGAGTAAGTTCTACTCTAAATATCTATAGCCTGAAATTTCATTTTGGCATCTCATTTGCGTTTTGGTTTAAAATGCTTGTGAATGTTTTCTCACAAAAGGCCAACAAAGATTTTATGTCGCAGTAAATATCTGCATTTTTGCTTCAATAATCCAGCCTTTTACTGACAACCAAATTCTTTCTTCTTTTTTTATCAAGATGTGGTGCTGAAGGCATTAAGGTAGCCTGTACAGTAAAAAACAACACAATCTGCAATGATCCAAATCAAGGTATGGTGCAGGTTTCATCTCTGTATATTAATTTATTTATGGCCTCATTCAGTCAATAAAATTAAATCACAGTATGATTTTGTCAGTAGTAAATTTAAGAGGCATATCTTTTTGTTCTAGGAGGAGATCATTCGAAGATCGCACTTGGTGTAGTTCTCCCCATTTTATTCGCAGCAGTTGCTGTTTCATTTTTCTGTTGGAAGAAGAAATGGTTTCGTAAGTATTTCCATTACTGTTTATCTGTGTTTAGTAATATGACCAGCAGGGGGCACAAGAACCCCTTATGTTCTCCAGTAAAGCATCACAGTAATACTTGGGCACAGCTGCCTTCAGTTTTCTGCTCAGTTCATATTCCTCTATAAGTAACATTCAGATATATTTATGATCTAAATTTTTTTTATCTTTATTTGACAAGGGAAAACACCAGATGAGGTGCCTCCTAAACCGGCTGAGGTAAGCAATTCAATGCAGTTCTGTTAGTCCATGTGTAACTCTCTAATCCCTAAGAGTCACCACAATATGTGTAATATACCTTTATCTTGTCTTTGAGAATTTGATCTAATCTCTTTTCTTGCACACGTACACACTCACACACACACACACACACATACCTGCATCTACAAGTAACCACGCTGTTCCCTCTTGACTTTCTCATTAACGCTTTTCTGCCTCTCTCCTAACGCTGCCGTAGCTGTATGTTTCTGTACAAGAAGGTGCAGGTTGGTGTCCTTGTCAGTGTGTTTGCTCTGTTTGACCTCTGTTGCTTTGTGACATCTCCATGAAGTCTGTGTATTCGTCTTACTCTGCTCTTGATTTGATTCGTATTAATTTGTCTGCATTTTACTGATTGATGGTGTGTGATGTGAGCTCGTAATTGCCCACTCAGGACCTGTTGTATACCTGCACAGTCTGGAAGGGGCAGTTTTTTCTATAAACTGTAGGCCTGTAAAGCCCTTGTAGACTTAAATGGTGATTAATGGCTCTAAATAAACTTGAACTTGTGGGTAGTCAATCTAGTCAGTTTATCTTTACTGAGTTGCAAACCTTTTTTTAACATTCTGTTTCTGTTTCAGGAAAGGCCACTTAAAGGTAAGCACAAAACGACTACGACAACAAAACATGTTTGAAATTGATCAATATCAGAGCTACTGCAGAAATATTAGAACTTTAATCCCCAGTTCTTCTGTCTTTCACCTTTATGTCAGCTGTGGATCTCTCACGTCACATCCCCGATATCGCAAAGCTGGTGGAATGGAAGGTTATGAGGGATATAGCAGTAAAAAGTGGCATGTTACCCAATGCTATTGATGCTCATCAGCACAACCACCCAAAGGACTGTATCGAACAGACTCACGGCTTGCTGAGGGACTGGGTGGACTTGGAGGGCATGAGCGCCTCAACAAAACTGATACAGATGCTAGAGAAAATGGGGAAGAAGGACACAGCAGAGAAGGTGATAGCTCTAATTGACAAAGATGAGCCTCCTGTTGAGAACTCTGGCAGTTTGCCTGTTTGACTTAAGGTATTTTAAGACTTAAAAAAATACATATTTGAAATTGTTCCTGCTTTGTTAGCTATGCTGTTTACATTGATACATATTCTAAGAAACAATTTCAGTTGTTTACATATTGTGATAAATGTGTCATTTAATTAATATATGCACAGTGATATAGAATTCCAGCAGTTTTAGTGGTTATACTTGCAGTTTGTGAACCTTAGATAGATGGTACACAGTTTAAATCTTGGAATAATTACTATGCTGTGCTTCTCAGTTCATCAGATACCATCAAATTCCCAACCAAAAATATAAACTTGAATATTTTCATTCTCATTGTGGGTGGAAGACCGCTGAAAACTGACATAATCACCATGTCATGTTGTCATAGTATCCTACATGATGCTGTTTCACTGCCCGTTCAGCTTGCAAAAAATAAAAGACACTGGAAAGTAAAACAGGAAATTTTGTTCTTATATAAAATGGGTAACTTGAGAAACTTGAATTTTGAAATAGACCGTTCTTATATCATATACATAAGAAATAATAATGATAACAGTAATAATAATACACTTTACTCAGCACATATCTTAAAGCAGTGCTCAGAAGAGCATAAAAGAAGGGACAGTCAAACAAAAACACTTAAATGTTAAGGTTAAGGTTAGAAAAAGGAAATTACAAAAAAAAATGGACTTATTACTGTTGTTTGTACATCCCTACTTTTACCCTTTCTGACTGGGACCCTCAAAGTTTAACAGTCAGAGGCCCCCAACATCTGACAACGTATCATTCTCACCAAAGAGAATAGATTTATTCAGCGATTTAAGGTGAAAGGTGAAAAGAAACAGTTTCTTTGCAACTCTCTCCTGAACATTATGGTCTGTTGTCTTTGCCTATTCACAACTGCATGTGGCATATGTACACATCCCATTCATATAATTGAGCTTATGTGCATAAAGCATTCACAGAGTGCTAAGAAATGTACAGTAGAGAGTATGTACATAAACAACAGTTGTATATTTTGTTGCATGGTATTTATCCACTTCTTATGTCACTCAATGCCTCATTGTGAACAGTAACTTTTTCAGGAATGATGGGTCAATTCTTATATCAGTCATACAAGGATATGCTAAAGTGTCCAACCAATGGTGTCAGTCTGCAGTCAGTCATATGTACTGTAACAGTAACAATGCTAAAAACACGAAGACACTTTTTTTTTTTTCCTGCGATCTGTTGTCAATCACATTTTGGAAACTTGCACTTTAATGTGTGAGCAGATGAATGAATCATGTATGAGTAAAGGCTGATGAGATGAAATGTTATTTATAGATCTTTTCAAAGAGATACTTAGTTCTAGGTCTTGAATATATTGTTATAAATATCTGCCATTTGTCGCTTGCTTGTCTTGATGTTTCTCTTGTTACCAGCACCTCTGGGCATTTTTTTCACCTGTTTCACCTGTTTTTGGACATGAAATCATTTTTTAAAAATAAAAATGCGTCTGTATATACTGGCTAATATTGAACACATTTTTGATATGTATAAAATATAAAATCTTGTAAACTGCTGCCTTTTGTTTGGTGCCACAAGCCAAAACTTTGCATTGCAATGGCACTGTAATCCAAATAAAGATAAAAAATACTTACAGAATTTCTTCTTATTGAACATTTCAAATGGAAATCATACACAAAAACATGACATTATTATAAGTTTGCTGTTCATTGTGGGTTTCTAGTTTTGGACACACATGATAAGCTGCTTTAAATCCACGCATTCTGGATTTGCACTTTACTGTCACAGCAGCTGTATGACTGGGCAGTGTCTGTCTTTCATTAATGAACTTGTAGCATCACAGGTGTTTCACAGAGAGCTGTTGAAAGTTTTATATCTGCAAGAGGAATGGGCTGATGCAGCGACTTTGGGGGCTGTTTTACAATAAAGCCCATATTGTGTGAGATTAAAATGTGGCATCAATTAGCAGTTGCTTCTTCAAACATTCATTCAATTGCAGACAGATGTCAGATACACCCAACATTATCGGTGTAATCACAATTCACATCTCATATTCTTTAAGAGTTTGCTAATTTTTTACCAATCCATGATCAAAATCAACACACTATTAGCCAACAATGAATGATCTGGAAATTTAAATATGCTCTGTTGAACCATTTACATTTTTGTCAGGACTATGACTATTAAGTACAGTGTAGTACAGTTAGCCTACTGTGTATCATGTTAGATTGAATTATTATGACATACTTTAGGGCTAATTGTGATCTTGTCTGAAGCACCCCCTTTCCCCCTCAGATTTGGACCTACTCATGAAAAGCTGTCATTTCTTATCACTGAATAAAACTAGAGATATAAGATCGGTAGCCACCACTGAGCTCTTATACCTACTGTTAGCATGAGATGTTTCTTCCAAATGCCTTGTATGAATGTGCTGTGGTGTCATATACGGTAGACTAATAATAATAATACAGAGCACAGCAAAAAAAAAAAAAAAAAAAAGAAAAAAAAAAAAAATCCCCTCCAAAATTTTAATTGAATTCCACTGCATTTTCTCCATTTTAGTTCAAGTTCTTTCATCTCAAATTATTAAAATCTGAAAGTCTTATAATAAGAGACAAATCTGCCAGTGGGTTGACATAATCCCACTTGTTTCCAGCACAGTTTCACTTCCTGGATTTTTTCAGGGAACAAGTATAAATATGTTGAAACAAGGCAGAATAAGGCAGATCAGCTCTCTAGTATCAAGAAAATTACAATTGATTCAAGGAAATAATGGAAATGAGTTGATTAGCTTTGTAAACAAGGGGAGTCATTTCATCCCACTGAGAGATTATTTCACTTGTTTAAAAAAAAACAAATAAGATAAGTAAGATAGCTGGATATTGTGATGCATTCAATGGAAAGACACGCAGAATTACTGAAAGGGCCGCCCTCTGTGATGATTGAAACTGTATCTTGTAATTCCAGACAGATATGTATCTAAGTTTGGATTTGTCTTCCTGGGAGTGGAGTGGGTGTGCTGCACGTCACTTCTTGAATTGCATAAAAGGGTTTGCCCATGCTGACAGATTATCATATGTTCTGAGGTCATTAGGTGTGTCCTCAAACTGTTAAAGAGCATGTATCATACCACTTTTTCAAGCTATGATATTGCCATTACGAAAGTGCAGTGAATAACTATGAAATAATGCAGTTGTGTGACAAATGTACAAAGCCTGTTTGACATATGAAGCGTGGTATCTTTGTATTACAATACCTGCTAATTACTTATTCATGTTGGAATTAGTAATTAGCAGGTATTGCAAATACAAAAATAAACAATTAGTAATCAATATGAAGTAATTAGTAGGTATTTTGTCAATGAAATTATTTACTGTGAAACATTTTACCATATACAGTGATGTTTTTATATTGTTAATAAGGCCTGCATATTAAAGTGTAATGAGAAAATAAATTAAAATACAAGAAAAAAAATTCTATAGCATATCCCCATACTTATCTTACTGTAAAAAACAACTGTTTCTCTTATATACTGCCTTGAGAAAGTAATACTGTCAATAACTGCTTATGCTTATTCTTTAAAAGTAAAGCTAAAATTTGTCAAATGTTAGTCAAATAGTCAAATCAAATATTGACTTTTGGTTGGATTACGTCCTCAGAGGGTTAAAGATAACAGCATCCAGTCCAAGTCTTCCATCCCCAGACTGAACACCAAGGTGTGTTTTCATCTTTATGTCGCTTCAGAGGCTGGTTTGCCAACAAAAATGTCTTTCGCCTCCTGTCACCAGCATCTACTCCTCCAGACAGTTTGTGTATCCTGGTCTCCTCTGTGTTTCCACTTTGGCTCTGTGCAGTGTGCCAAAAAGCCTGTCCCAGTGCGTGAAGTATGGCTCATAGTTTACCATAAATTTCAGGTGGTGGAGGTCATGATGCAGAGCACCTCCATAAAGGCCAAAAGGCACAAGTCTGTGTGGGGACCAGGGGAAGTCGTAACCTGAGTGGCTCTCCACAGACAGAAAGATGTTGACAGCAAAGAAGAGCATCTTGGTGAGCTCATGGCAGCCAAGGATCGCGGGGCTCAGCACAGTGAAGAAGCTGAGGCTCAGGGTCTCCCAGACACCGGTCTGCTCCGTGGTCAGGGAGAAGGTGGCTGTGTAGCGATGGTGCTCCTTGTGGAAGAACTGGTAGAGCCACGGCACCCTGTGGTGCAATAGATGCCACACAAAGTACTGCGTGTCGAAGAGGAGGAGGCATGCCAGTACATCCCAGACCACAGAGCAGAAATCAGGAGCCAGTGCAGAAAGAACCACAGGTCTCCAGTACCAGTGCAAAACACTCAGGGGGAAGATGAAAAGAACGTGGGTGCGGAAAACTCGGAGTAAGCAGCTCCAGGCCATGGTCCAAGTCACTTTGCTTTGAGGCTGGATCTTGAATCGGTGAACCAGAACCACTCTGGAGGAGATTAAATCCAGGCATACGTAAGGCAGGCAGCAGCTCAGGTAAAGACTCAATGAAAACAAGACAGGGAAAAACAGAGATCTGAGGAGGTTCTCTTGTGCTCTTATCCAGTCCCACAGGCTCTGCAGGAGGAGCCCATCTGTGCTTTCTGTGATTTCCATCCCTCTTGGTTGCGAGTGAGATGTCTTACTCGAGTGATCTACATACACTATTGTTATTGCTGTTGCTGAAAGTGGGTGTGACGAAGTGTGAGTGAGTGACATTTGTGCTCACAAAATCCTTATAAGGTTTTCCTAGGGAAGTCCATATGGAAAACACACAACAAATCACCCTTCAGCATTTGGGACCAGTTGGCAATGGGACTGATACCTTGTAAATTGATTCCAGTATACAGCTTGATACTAGAGTCCATTTAATGTATGTCACATTAGCCCATTTACCTTCATAGAAATTTCTATATTGGTTTTAAATGAATGAAATAATGTCTTTGAAGTATCAGTCAGTAAATTGTTAAGAAAGGCCAAGGATTGTGTTCAGTCCGTACAATGCTTCAATAGAGTTTTTTATTTTATTTATTTATTTATTATATTATTTATTTTTTAATCTTGTATTTCCTGCTTGATCCAGTTTTATTTTATAGCAGGAGGCGCCACCTTGTGGTTGGAAAATGGAGAAACATCTGTATGTTGCTGAAACAGTTCATCAAGTCACCATGTCACCAAAAGCATTCTGACTGGATATGTTTACTGGATGGTTTTGATTTTTACAGTTTTTTACAGTTATATTCCTCCAAAGACGGCAGAACAAATGTCTAACTATACCCAATCATAACTGAATTACTGTAATAAGTTTGTTAACAGAAACTTGTGGCTGTGAGTTGGCAGCCAATTGAGCCCTCATAGTTCTCATCTCAACAGCGGATCTGCCCAAGCAGAAGCAGTCACATAACAGTCACGTAAAGTCTGTTCATTTTTATATGGTTTTATATTTATTTATATTTTATATGGTTACAGAACCAGCTGTGTATCTAACATCCAACTTGTCTTGCTGTGTCGCAGTGCAATTTTTATCTATTTATTTATCTTCTACTCACAGATTTTTTAAAACATTTAATTGACTATTTTATTGCCCGTCTGCCGTCTTCCCTAAAGCAGTGGATGGATAGAAAAGAGCAACAGTTCTGTGCTATCCCCCACAAACAAGGACTTATTTTCACATCTTCTCACCACTGGAGGACTCAGCCACTCAGGGTCACAGTTACTTGCACCTGGTGCTGATGTGGAGGGCCTAAAACAGCATGTTAGTAAGGTTTTATGAAAACAAATTCTTAAATGTTACTATCTTCTTTTTTTTTTTTGGATATGTTGGACTTGTTTGAATCTTCTGAAACGTCATTTCCTGTACTGAATTTCATATCTTTCTCTTTTAAAATGAAGATGACATAAAATGCAATGACGTGCAGAATTGTCTTATTTCCATGTGGTCTGGTCCTTCACAGTTTTTGCTGTCGCTCATTTATCTTAAAGGGTAGTTCCGGTATTTTTGAACCTACTGACTATGCACACAATTTAATACCAGAAATAGACGAGTCTAACAATTTTATTTCACAATGAAACACAGAATAGAAGACTATATGTACGTCTCTGTGTCAAAATCAGTCCCACAGCATTACACCGTCGTGTTCAACAAGCTGAACAAGAGATCTGGGCGGTCTGTGTTTCTGGGTGGAGCGCAGAGGCCAGGAAATGTGCAGGGCAAAGCTGTGAAACCGTTCCCTCGCTGAGTTTGACGTAAAAGTTACACAGTTTGGGAGTTTGCTTTCCACAACGAGGCGACTGCAATACATTTTATCACTATGGGCTTTCTCAGAGATCACCACAAAGGTATGTTTACCAGCTCTATATAATATCTCTCTTCTAGATTTACACCCATGCTTCCGACAAGAGCGTGTCCAGTATTCTCAGCATCAACAAAGTTATGTAATCCGTGATGGATTAATCGGAGAGATGTTCAGTTCTAATAGGTGTTCTCGTCTGCCTGTAGACCTATACCCGCGTGCCACAACGCATCATAATTTATAGTAACTATATGATAACTATCACATAGCCCTGTTTGGTAAATTACACCAGACTACATTGTGACTCATGGGTTTGGAATAACATTACTCTGCCACCACATTTCCGTGATGGTCACTATTTTGTTGCTAAGACAACTGAGGACGTAACCACTGGCAGTATCATTACATGACTGACTTCTGTCATTGTGTGATATTTACTTTTTTCACAGCCTGGTCTCATTTGTTTGTGCAGTTATGAAGACAGGAACCTTTTTGAATGTTGCTGCATGTTATATTGAGATTATTTCCCACACAAGTCTTGTGTTGCCATAAAATGAGATCCTGTTGCTGGGAAAAGTGAACTCGGGCTGTTCAGACTTCTTAATTTTCTAATGTTGACTACATGTTCAGTAGCAATGGACGATGACAAATAGTTCTAGATGAACTACAACACAGGCTTGGTTTGTGTTTGTTTGTATGGACTGGACTATGTAAGTATTGGAAAACGTCCAAGCGAGTAACTCATGGGAAAGAGGATTGGAAAGTTTTCATAGCTCAGTTTCGTCATATGCACGGTTATTTCTTGTGTCATTTTAGAGCTCTCAAAGTCAGCAAGAGGAACACTATGCACTGACATTATGATGTATACGTCTTGTGTCATGTCTTATTTCTCTCATTTACCAAAGGAAGCCCATTTTGTGCCCTTCAAATTAAAGATTGGAAAAAAGTTTTAAATCAGTTTGTTTTCAGCCACATACATTTTCAAAGCTTGTAATGTCTCTTTAAATTCTAGTAAATATGTGCAACATGAGCAGGAACTTAAAACAACTTCCTTCCTTCTTTACTATAGTATTGCATTGCATGTTGGTTCTGTAATGAAGCTTAAAGTAATTCAGAGAAAAAATGTCAGTGTTCTCCAACATATTGTCTCACTTCTACACCCAGTAATAATTAATAATCTCGTAGAGTTTAGGCTCCACTGGGGGAAACAGGATGTAAATGTTAACAGTCACAGTGTAATGGTTCCTAAATTTGGCTATCAGAGAAGGTTGAAATTCTTCTAAAGGTCTCAATCTTCCTTCCTCCCATGTTGTGCAGTTTGATACTGCACAAGAGTGCGTCACTCAGCCCACTGCCTCTATATTTAGAGGTACAGTTTACGCTTCCCCATGATGGGTGGAGTGCTGCACAGAAATAACTTTTTTTCATACCTTGATTTTCATCCATCTTTATGCAACACCAGTACACCTTTTGACCTCAATGTAAAAAAGCAGTGATCATGAACACACTTAAACTCTTGGATGGTGTTTCTTCTTAATAATGCTATTTGCATGTTTGTGTTTCAGGATCAGAGTTGCAGCCCACTGGATTTCTGTGAGGTGCCTGAACGTGTGTGGAGAAAAAGATAGGTGAACATGCAAGGGGCCATTGCACGAGTGTGTATGGTCGTGGCCGCTGCCATACTAAACCATCCCTTGCTCCTTCCTCAAGAGAACTCGACCCACCCAGAGCAGGATGAGGAACTGATTACTCGCATGCGGGAGCACGAGGAGAGACTGGAAATAGAGCAGGCAAAGCTGGAGAAAGAGCTTTCACAGCTGGAGTCCAAGCAAGAAGAAACCAGCTCAGAAGATGGTTATGACTGGTACTTCTGGAGCACCCTCTCCCTGGTCATATTCTTGACTATTGAAGTGTGCAGGGTGGATCTTGCGGACAGGGACAGCCAGCCAATTGAAGATGAGGACATATTTTCAGAGAGCGGATCTATCAACTCAAGAACATTGGTATTAGACAAAGATATCCTGAGCAACTTCTGCGACAGATGCATCTACACTTCAAACCACGAAAATTGGAGAGTGAGAGAGTTTGTAGAGGGTTTTGCTGATGATCTGCTGGAATCACTGAGGAGTGTGTGTGACAGGGACACAGACATGGAGGTGGGGGACTTTGTAGGGATTGGAAGCATGTTTGAGTCGTGGAAGGCAAGCAAGCCTTTAATGTGTGACCTTATTGTGCCCTTTTCCCCCCCTGAACCATACTCCCTCCAGTTCCAGCTGTGGTGCAGTCCCTCCAGTGACATGTCCCCAGACATGCAGGGCTGTGGCATGATCACAGTGACCAGGTTAGGGGAGAATGAGGAGAACTGTCTCTGTGGTTCTGCTAACCTGGGAGAGGACATGCTTTGTCTCCTGCACAGTAAGAATGACAGGCTCAGAGTGGACTGTAGTCCTGATGAGCTGCTGTGCTCCAAGAATACACCTTACTTGGCAAAAGATCAAGTGATGAAGTGGTTTCAGATCTCTGTAACCAAAGCCTGGGGGCGCATCTCTCACAAATATGAGTTTGAGGTCACTTTTCGCAACCTGGATGCTGCTGGTGCTCTGAAGATCAGGTTCCGCTCAGGGAAAGTTGTTGTATTGAACATCATCCCTGTGGTTCAGCTGGAGGATACAGATGCTTACTTTGTCTCGCACTTTCCATCAGATTGTGAGAGTTCTCCAGATCCATATTGGCCCCTTTCCTTTGCTGTCTATGAGAGGAACTTGCTCAAACATGTGGCTAAAAGCCTACCAGAAAACTCCTGCCATTTACACTGCCTTCAGATCATTACTTTCCTACACAGAAAGCAGACAGGGCTCACAGGAAAGACTGCACTGACTAACTACCACTTAAAGACTGCTTTGTTGCACCCTCTTATAAGTAAAAGCTCCTCTATGTGGGGCTTTGAGAGTATGGAGCACAGGCTTCGAGATGTGCTCGGATTCCTGCAGAGGAGCCTACAGGAGAAGAGACTTTATCATGTTCTGATTGGGAATAAACAAGTACCAAAGGAGGTCAAGGTTCCTCAGGTATTCTATCTATCAGAACCCATCAATCTGTTCCGGTCTTTGGTGTTGGAGA
Source organism: Holocentrus rufus (assembly GCA_900302615.1). Lineage (NCBI taxonomy): Eukaryota > Metazoa > Chordata > Actinopteri > Holocentriformes > Holocentridae > Holocentrus > Holocentrus rufus. The sequence continues at coordinate 15,477 of OMLF01019871.1, forward strand.
CGGAGCTTTATGCTGACACAGTCAGGCATTTCCAGGAGATGTTGAAGAATGCACCTGCGCTTATACAAGAGCACACACCTCTCCTATTAAATGGAGGTATCCATCCACCACAGTCTAGATGAAAGTTTGTGAGAGCAATGGCCGCATTTGTTGTCTATACAGTGTCTTACTTTTGTATTACTGGAAATGAAGACAGCCTTAATAGCTTAAAGTTCTTGAAAAGTCATTCATCATATTTCCTAATTACAAATTACTGCACAACACACCAAGCACTGAAATGAAAACATGTATATAGTCTAGAGTTGATTTTTTAAGACTGATATGAAGACAGAGTGGTTTAGCTGCCACAGCTTTATGAAGTCTTGACAATGTAACCATTGTTCTGACAAGCAATTTGTTATATGGTTACACTGTCTGGCAGAATTGATAGCACTGTTATATTGGTGTGTTTTATCTTTATACTGTAAACCTCAGTGTCAGTATGGTATATATAAGACTTAATAGATCTATCATATTTTCATATTACCATTATCAAATGCTCTCTTGTGACACACATAAAAACTCATTCTGAGCTTGACCTTGAAGATTATCCTGAAGTCATGCTGCTCCCTTTAAAAGGATAACATAGAGGAAGGTATTTTGTGTTAGAAGAGAGCGACTTCAAGGATATTTTAGAAATTCCTGTCACCATGTTCACCTGAGAAAATACAAAGCATTTCATAGGTGACGAAATATTGCAGTTCATATACTAAGACAAATACCTCTCATACTGTGTCTATCAAAACAGGAATTATTTACTGTATAGCACAGGAATGTTTCTTTTTTAAATTGCATACTGTTGCTAATGTTGATGGCAGCTATAAAGACAATGTAAACTGTTTATGACTTGAGTTGTATTGCTTCTTAACAAACAAGACGTCATTGCCTTTGTGTTATACTTACATACTTACATACATAATGTCTGATGTCACTCTTTAGTAGTGCTCCACCTTATACAATGGTGGCACTTTCTGTGACTCACGGCAAAAGATAATATAGTCATTGTGTACATGCATCATCAATTTAAGATTCAGACCAAGGAGCAATAACACAAAGTCTACCAGTTTTATTGCAAAAAGGTGCAGCACTTTAAAACTTTCCTGAAACCTAAAAAAGTAATAGGGTATTGAAAGCACTAACATTTAACCTTGGATCACATGGTTACCTCTTTTCAAATCACTAACTTCATGATTTTCCCCCAGTGACAGAATACAGAATAGAGTCCCTTAAGCCAATGATTCCCTCTCAAGTGCATCACGGAAATGGTAACACATCTTGGTTTAAAAAAAAAAAAAATCATGTTTCATAATACATTTAAAGCTGAGAATTATAGCTTTGATTCCAGAATTACCCTAGCAAATAACATGAATACAAAAGAAAACTGGACAGCTAACTGGTTCAGTTGGCTCTTAACTACAGGCCGTAGTCAAAATTTGGTTTCCCTTCAATGTAGGTTTTTTGGAAGGCCTTGTGGGCATCCATACTGTGCATGGTGGCTTTGACTGCAGGGTCCTCAAACATGCACTCCGTCCACTTCTTCAGCTCCGGTGTTTCATCCAGGCAACTGAAATGATAAAAGCAAATCTTGCTAGTGCCTTTGGAATAAAATCTTTAACACGACAATAAATGAAAACATGACACAGGTCATATTGCAAATGATCTGCAGACATTTCAAATGTGATTAAGGAAGGATAATGAGCACTGTCTTGTTTTATTACATATTTACTGAAGGACCAATGAATACTTACTGCTGCAGTTCAAACATCTCCAGTCTCTCAAACCATGGCCACATCATGTAATCAATCATTGTGATAGAATCGCCAGCAATGTACTTGGTTTTCTTATTAACCAAGTCCTGGAAAAAAAAAGTAATCAGCCACCGCGAATAAAGTACAACACTTTACTACATCGTCAATATAAGATGGTGCATAAATAATTCTGTATTGTAGTAACAGGTTGCTAGATAATCACACCTGCACTCATATTATTACATGTGGGCAATTTATAGTGTCCAATCCAAGGCATCTGCATGTCTTTGGAATGTGGAAGTAAATGGGAGCACCTAGAAGAAACTTGCCTCATTTAAACTGGCAAACTTCTGTTTCAGTTCAGCAACAAGTCCTGATATATCCTCGCCATTCTTCCTGGCCTGAGGGATCTTGTAAAAGTATGGTGTTATCTGTGGAAAAGAAGATGATACAAAGAATGATTTGTGTGTAAAGAGGTAATAACTGGATTTGAACATGGGATTTTAGGTCCTCTCTTCCGATTAGGTACCTTGGAAAACTGCTCCAGCATCATCTTCTGTTGAGCTTTCTCAAAGGGATCTGAAGGAAGCAGCTTCTTCTCAGAGTAAACTTCGTCCAGGTATTCACATGTGATTGGAGACTCATATATCACCTGGCCAGCAGGTGTCTCCAACGTTGGGACAGTACCATGAGGATTCTTCTTTAAGTACCAATCAGGTTTGTCTCTCAGGTTGATGTTAATGGTGTCAAACCTGAGGGAAAAATATTAAGTTTGAGGATACCTTACAGGGAATGCAAAGTGAAATATGTCATTAAACTGTGTTTCATTGCCACGATGAAACTATTGATAATCTAAAGTCCTTATGCAGAGAGATTCCTGGGAGGAAGAGAAGAGAAAGAGCCTTTTTTGGTCTAGACAATGTTTGGTCAAGACAAGGGGAA
>OMLF01019873.1:0-12589 GCA_900302615.1 Holocentrus rufus
GGTATCTTAAGTAAAACTAGAAAGGTGCATTTCCTGAAGAAAATGCGGGTGATTGCTGTCAAGCAATTTTGGTTGATACACGTTGCTATGACACTAAAAATAAACACTGGGGTGTTTCTTGGCCATTACTATAGTGTTCTGGGAGGTTGCTAGGCTGTTCTGGGCAGTTGCGCATTCATTGCTAAGCGGCTGCTAGGCGGTTGCTATGGTGTTCTGAATGGTTGCTATGGTATTGCTAGGTGGTTGCTATGGTTTTCTGGATATTTGCTAGGGCGTTGCTAGGCGGTTGCTAAGGTGTTCTGGATGGTTGCTAGGGCGTTGCTAGGCGGTTGCTAAGGTGTTCTGGATGGTTGCTAGTGCGTTGCTAGGCGGTTGCTATCGTGTTCTGGGTGGTTGCTAGGGCGTTGCTAGGCGGTTACTATGGTGTTCTGGTTGATTGCTAGGGTGCTCTGGGTGGGTGGCAGGGTGCTTCGGATGGGTGTCAGGGTGCTGCAGTGGGTGATAGGCTGTGGTCACAGAGGGCATTAGGAGAGATAGAGAGCTGCGTGTGTATCTGGGTCCCAGCCTGTGTCTGTGGCAATTAGTTAGGCTCCCATGCTGCTGGGGTTCAGTTTTTCTGGAATTGCGAAAAATTGGTGCATCGGATTGCTTAGCTATATACAAGCACACCTCACCGAATCGGGCCGGACGTTTTACAGTTCGTTTGGTGCCGATCGCTCGAAAGCTGTGGGAGGAGAAGCGCGCAGAAAATCAGCCGGAATAATAAGAAGAAAAAGAAAATCGGATTACAATAGTGTGATTGCTTGACAGCAATCACCCTAATGATTCAGTGACAAACATGGAGAGGTTTCCAGTGAATATCAATAGTTTTTACAGATGTGCCACATAAATTTTTAGCTGCTTTTGTTTTTCTGTTATGACTTATGTAAACACAGTCTTATTGGTGAATCAGAACTCAGAAATCAGAACTGCCAAGGCCCCTAAAATAAAACCACGGTTCCTAAGAGGAATCTTAAACATTTTAATGAACATGATCTGTTTAATTTTAACTAGGGTAGAACAGAGCTGATCCCTGATGTGGAAACGGTCTGGGCCTTTTTATAAATGATAAATACATGTGTTCCCTTTAAGAGTTAAGGGGAGGGACAAACTGTTGGTTCTCAGCTTAGCGGTCAGATCTTATTTTTAAGTGCAATTTAGCTTGGACTAAGGCTAGATCAACGGGATCAAGCCTTGACAGGCTTGCTTTTAGAAAACAAAGAAACAAATGCTCTGGAGCACTATCAGATCCTTGTCTGTGAAGCTGTGGAACTTTACCTAAATGGGGGGCGGGGGTGGGGTCTCATGTCATTTATGACAAAAAGGCCACACTGAATTGTTTTAATGAGCATTTTATGGTCTATGGCCAGTCCTTCAATTTAGTACCTTATTCTGTGCAAGAACTTTGTTCAGCCCTAAAACCTTTTTTTTTCTAAACATGCATGCCTCTGCTCAGTGTCTTCAGATGATGATTTCAGCTTATCATGCCTCCCTGAGGTACATTACCAATTGTAAAGATCTGACTCAGATATATACTTGTGCAGGCTGGCTTCTACATTGGTACATGACATGCTCCCATCCTACCTCTGTGCCTATATATCTTGCAGAAAAGTACTACGCAATACTTCTTGCATTCGTGTATTTTCTCTCTCTGCACTGAATATTCACAGAGTTAATCACAGAGTTTGGAAATAGGGCTTTTGCATGTTCTGCACCTTCTGCCTAGAACAGTTGTTCTCAAACTGGGGTTCAGAACCCCCCAGGGGGTCGTGAGATGATTCTGGGGGGGTCGCAAGATGATTATGACATAGGAAAACACTACACAAAAGTATTAGCAGAATTATTTTCCTTATCTTTTCTCCATTTTTTGATTGCTTTCCCGTGAGATACTGAGTAATTTTAAAGTTGGAGGCCTCATTTGTTAAGTAAATGCATTAAACAACCTGAAAATGGAGCTGTTCTCCTGTTGGACTGATCAGCTTTCTGCCTATGCAGCCTGTGAGGGTGATCATGAGTGGGCATTGCTTTGTTTTAAGGGGTCACAGGTGAAAAAGTTTGAGAACCACTGGCCGAGAATAACTCACTGTGTGATTCAAGACTTGGTGAATTAATTTCATTGAATGTTTTTAAATAAAAAATGATAGAACTTGAGGCAGTGGGTGTCATTCATTTAATGTTTGTAAATTTATGAGTATTTCTACACATACAATAAGTTTGGACTAAAAAGCTGTACGACATTCATGATTGTTACAGGTAAGCAAGATTTGATCGTATCCACATGTGTATGTTGATAAATTCAAACCATTCGTAAAATGGTAGTATGTCCCTATCAAAGAAGGAAATATATAACTTTTCAGATGCTGAGAGTAAAACAATTTTAGTTGAAGTTCAGTTAAGAAAAGATGTTCAGACTGGCCGCGAAGTGTAAATTCACACGTGAGCAGGTGCTTTGTGTTCACACCAGAAGCATATCTCTCAGCACTGGTCAATAAGAGAATCCTCTCTCTCCCTCTCTCTGTCGCTCTTTCTTGGGGGATGCAGATTTGGCCATTTCTAGTGTATTTTCTAGTGTGTTTTTATTGAGAAAATAGACTAGATGCCAAAATCGCAGATCGCAAGCTGGCTGCAGAGCTCCGCACCATGGTGCGTCTGATCTGAATTGTCTAATCAGTTAACATGGGCGCCGAAAGGAAACTGGCTGCACTTCCCAGTGCTTCTGCGGCCAGTCTGAACCTACCATTACAAGAACTGGACTAATTTGACTAAACAAAATGAGAGACTTTGCTGGGCCTGTAAAGCCCTTTGAGACTGTGTACAGTGATTTTGGGCTCTAAATAAACTTGAACGAACAAAATGAAATGTTTATTAGTAATACACCATTTGATTAGGGGGAGGATGATTCCAATGAAAATGATGCAGTGGATTCCCCCATGTAACCCTCTGGAGCCTTTCCTTTGGTGGTAGTGGGGAGGTGGTGGCAAAGAGGATATAGGTTAGAGAAAGAGGTGTAACTCAGGTCAAACTAAATGAGAGGCGATGCCTTTAATAAGTTAGCTTCTGCCCATAGCGAACCTCATGTATGAAGCTAATGTTAGCTATTCATACTGTGCACAAAACTCTGTTGCTTTATATAGATTCAGTAAGCCAAACTGTTACATATGTAACGTGCATTGTTATTATGACAAGAAAATTTCATATATAACACAGAAGACAGTTTTGCACCAAAATGATAACTAACTTGGCCATTCAACCACGATTGTCATCAAATTGCCCCCAGATGTTAAAATAGTTTTATAAAGGATCTACAGAATGGCGGTCTAAGTAAAACACGCCACAACATTGCTGAAATCAGACAGATTTCAAATATGTTGCTCAAACAAATAAGCCTCATGGACTTATATTGGTAGAAGAAAAAATATGTTCAACCCAATTAAATTGAGGAGCTGAGCTGGCCTTATTTTTTTCCAAAAATGCTGACTGAAGTAGCCCATGAGTGAACTGTCTCCCTTCCCATCCTTCTTTGGTGGTGGAGCGCAGGAACAAACCAAAACTGAAATGACAACACAGACACAAAATGAAATAGATGTTATGTTATGTTATACAACAGTTAGATCCAGGCAAGCGATTTGATTGGTCAAGAGGCATTCCACCAGTGCTGATATATAGTGTAACAGCACTCTGATGTTTAACTATATGTATTACTGCGCTTTACAAGTGTTATGTAATAATATACATTAACGTCTGTGAAGCACATTGCAACAAACCAGATGCAAACAAATCAGAGCTACTAGCTAGCCTGCGCTAGCGTGTAGACCTATACAAAGTAGCAAGCTAGCTTGTGGTTGGGAAATTGTGTTGCTTAGCAACCGCTCAGTCGCTTGAAATCTGACGGACTTATTTGCGCTGGCAGAACAGAATAAATGTTTACACTGTAACTTCAGAAATACTGTTGTGATTATCTTTGGCACTTGGCCTGCGGCCTCGTGCCTACGACCAAATCACAGCCCTGCTGATATACAGTAAAACAGCACCCCCTCTAGTGTGATATTGCTTAAATATACCATAGAACCATAGAGAGCCATGTGTCATGTGACCAACTGTACACTGTGACCTTGACCTTTGACCGATTCTTCTAAAAATCAAATAATTTCTTCCTTTCCTGACCCTTAACACTTCCACTAGGTTTGGTACAAACTGTTTGAGTCATGCTGAACACACACAAACACACAAATTGACAGGACTGCAAACAAAACCCCGGCATGCGCATGCTACTGTATGTGGATGTAATGAACTACATGGGTGGGGAAGCAGAGATTCTGATTGGTTCTCTAGATGAAGGACATGGACAGGCAGATGAACTGATAGGTGGCTTTAGAAGGCAACCTAGTGTAAGGGGAGTGCATTAAAAGTAAAAGAAAAAATATGAATGAGAAAAAATATGAATGAGAATAATCTAGTTAAATTGCGTTTAACTACATTATCATAGTGTATATAGTGCACATAGTGTACATTAGAGGTGTGCCAATACATCGATTCTTAGATGCATCGCGATGCGACACGTGACCATCAATAACGATTAACAGATGTTCAAAAATCGATTATTTTCCATGATAGCGCAATCACAGAAACACAAGCGCAGCACCCAAACGTTGGCCAGAATGAAAAAGCAGCCCAGACAGTTTTAAGGGACAGACTCATAACAGACTGGCCGCAGCTAACTCGCTGGCTACTGTCACTGAGCGTGAGGTTCACTCTTCAGGGTTAAAATCCAGCACGTGGAAGCATTTCGGTTTTTATGAACATGAAGACAGAAAGAGCTAACTGTTTTGTATTAAACTTGCTAGTACCGAAATCTGTGAAAAAGGCTGAGGATTTTTGGTTAAAGGTTTTATTTTTAAAGGATTTTGTTTGGAGGTCTTTATTTTCTATTACTGAATAAGCAGAATAAGTTATTTGTTTTGTATCAATCCTGAATTTTGGTTAAAATAAGTCTTATTTCTAAAGGCACTTTATGTTTTACACTTTATGTAATAAGAGCAGCTTTTTGTTGTGGGAAATGTGTTGGATCGTTTGGTCTGTTATAAATAAAAGATAATGGAGGTAAATTTGTTTAATGGAGCCTGACAAATATACCTTGTTTAAAATAAATCCTATATGGGGAAAAAGATAATCATCGATAATCATCGATAATCGTAATAATCGTAATAATCGAATTGTAGCACCCTTGATCGTAATCGTGATCAAATCAAATCGTGAGTTGCCTAAGACGCACACCCCTAGTGTACATATAGAAAAAAACAGTAATTCAGCCTATTTAAAGGCCCCCTCCAGTGTATTTTGGAATTTTTAAGATATTTCATATTTATCTGAGCCATATCCTTATGGTTTTGATGAGTCACTCTGTCCGCCACATATCCTTTGATAAATAGCTTATTTTTGCACTCAAAGTTTAAAAAAAAATGGAGCTCTCGTTAAAACAGAAGGATGACGTATGACTACAGTAGTGGCCCTAGTCGCACGTCATTCTCCAAGCTGGCACAGGCCTACTGTCTTGCGGTTTCAACGGTTTCACCGTCGCTATGACAACACATGACATTGCGGCCAGCCACTTAACAGCATAGGCAGGGTTCGAGTTACGTGGGAGCCAATGGGAGCTGAGCTCCCATAAGGAGGGGTCTGGGCTCCCATGAAGAAAGTAAATTAATACATCTGTGGGGGTCGCTAATGATGCATTAACACCAACCATTGTTTTAATCACAAGTAAAACAAAGTAATTTTTTAACACAATGAATATTATCAAGATAAATAAGCTAAAATAAATGTATTTTATAAAAAAGACCTAGGCACTATATTCTCTTGTGGATGAAGTCGGTACTTCAACACCAGTCCACAATGGTGCGCAGTATTACGCCAATTATGCCTGTTGAGAGCAATGCGAGAGCCGCGAACGTTCAAACCAATATGGAAGAATCAGCCAAAATTACTTTTATAGCAGAGTAACGTTAGTACAGAATTATCATGCCAGCGAACAAAAGGCTTTTGCTGCCGACTGGGTCAACTGCAAGCCTGGCTAAGTAGTGTGGGCTGCTCTGTGTGTAAAATGTTTGAACCATGTAGGGCACAGTGAAAAGTCTCTCTCTCTCTCTCTCTTATTCAGTCAGTCATTTATTTATCTCTGCCACTAGCATTAGTTACTTTAGGGACCCCCACAAAGCTCAGATTATAACTCAAACCCTGAGCATAGGTATCATCATGTAGGGTCTAACTGGAACTGAATCATTTCAAACCCAAAGCTTTGTTTTGCTGCTATATCATAGCCGCTTTATGATCTTAAATCAAAGTTCTGAATGATCAGACACCACCGTGATTAAACTCTCCTCCAACATATTTGACCATTTGTCCTGCCCTTTTCTTTTGTGATTGGTCACTTGTGGTAAAACGGACAGCGATGAGCGCTGCGTCTCAGCAAAAGTTGAACAGATTTCAACTTTGAATGGCTTCTAAAAATAGCGAGCAACTGGCTGCAAAACATGAACGGCTGCAGCACCGTTCAAGAACAGCGAGACGCAACGCAAGGTCAAAAGACGTCCCTCTGATGCATGTTCACATTGGGAAACAATTAAAAAATAGCACGATGAAATTCAGACACGTCCTCTGTGTGCACAGGCCCTATACTGTTATGTATTGAGCCTGAAGCGTCTGGTTTCCATGGTAATGGATTATGTCCCATTACTAACCACACCTCCATTCTCTGTTTGAAAAAGAACATCAACTGAAAAACAGGAAGCTGGCACTGGCTGGAGGGGGGGAATACTTTGATACCATTTTTCACCTCTGTATGTCCGCTGGTTCGATTCCTATGGTTAGCAGTTGTTTGTCCACTGAAATTAGAAAAACGTCAGTTTCAAAAAGCAGAATACTTTTTTCGAAACCAACAGTTAATTTTTAATTCACAGTTGCAATGACTTGAGCCCTGTGCCCCCACAATCATTTGAATTAAATTAAAATCTCTATACAGTCAGACTGCATACTCAGTATACAGACAATATAGTGTAGTCGTGCTGGCAGTATTAAGGTGTGAATGTGCACCAGTCTCTTCTCTTCTCTCATTACTATTCCCACTAACCCAAGAACCAATATTATATTAAATTAAAAAAACATAATTATTTTTTTATTATAGTAAATTTCAGAGAAAACATTGTGCTGTTTATCATAGACTGTGTCAAAATTTAGATAGAATTTTTGTTTCCATTTGACTGAATCAGCATACACACACCTTTAGTATACTTATTCATTCATTTATTTATTCATTTATTTATTTTCTCCACTTGTTGCTCCTTTAAGTCAAAATGTGAAATTTCCGAAGTATAAGTCTACAGTTACCCTGGGATTATCATTTCTAGGTGATGATGGGTGGGGCCTGGTTCCAGGAAGTGTTCGGGACACCAGAAAAAGTAACAGAGGAGTGTCTCTTAGCAACAGCCACTGAAGCTGTCCATCGCCACCTGGGAGTTACAGTGGCACCCAGCTGGAGCAAGGTTGCTCTGCAAATGGTATGACGAGTTTGTGTGTGTGTGTAACATGAATATGGAAGTAGTAAATAACTCTAAAAATTGTGCAATTTTTAGAGTTAAAACAAGACTAGGTTAAAACCTAATCTATGGCTGGACCATGTATGTATATTTTGCTCTTAATGTGCATTAAATTTGGAATGAGCTGCAGTCGATGGCCAGGGATAAAGAAGAAACAGGGAAGGGGACTAATAAAATGACCGGGAGAGTGGGGAAAATAAGCATACTTAAAGATGAGCAAGTATGCTTCAAACAGATGGGATTAGAAATAAAGGCCTCTCTTATAGAGGCCTTTATTATAGATTATAGATTATAGATTGAGGAGTAGCAGGCAGATTTTAAATCACTGACTGGGGTGCAAACAGGCAGGGTTGCAGTGCTGAGGAACAGCCCAATTGATCAGTGGGGATCATGGTCTTGTCTGATTGGAGGGTGCATTAACATGACTAAATGACTACCATGCAATGACCATGAACTGGATTTTTTTTTTTTTTTTTTGCATCAACTGAATATATTTACAGTTGCTAGTACAACAACAAAATAAGCAGAGAAAATTTCCTTTAAGCACTTTATTTATAAGTTACTTATAAGTATGTATAAGATGTATAAAAATGGAAGGTAAAATATAAAAAATAACATGAACCTAACATCTTTTCACCATTCTGTAAGTAATAATAACTTTAACATCAACTCTGAAATGAAAATTTGAAATGTCATTGTCCAGTTACATCAGCGTGAGCTGGTGCAGGCAGTGGCACTGATTTTAAACAAGCATTTTTATAAGTGTCTAGAGATTGAAGTGATGTGTAGGCCTGTGTCTTGCATGATGAGGCTCTCTGGACAAACTGCTGAGGTCACTTGGAAATAATGATAGAAAGTTATTCTGAGACAAACTGTACTGATTTGGCCAAAGGACTCAACATTAGGTTTAAAGTTGTCATTCTCAGTATATTAGCTTATTTGTTTACTGTTGGATCCATTGGTAGCAGGACTAAAGGAGAGCAAGTTGTGGATGTGATGAAGGGTATTGATCAGTTCTGAACATATAAATCAGTATTTAGAAAGCTTCTTGTCCAACCATCTTGTAAAAGAGTAAATCCTGAGCTTTGGGTGTGCATCTCTCTCTCTTTTGCCTGATGTTTGTTCTTTCAGTATGCAACCCATCTTTGCTTGTGTGATTAATTTTTCCTGCTTAAGAGCAGCGCATTAATGAAAATTTTCAACTGGGCATATAAAGTTTAAAGACAGACCACTAGTCCTGATATTAAGTGGATACTAACTCCTGTGAGTTCATTAAGACTCTCAGGAAACTCAAGATGATGCAAATGGAAGGAAAAATTGAAAACGCTAGTGAAGCTCCTCTAATGTGCCCCTAACTTAAGATAAAACTGTATTCTAGAGTTCCCCAATATTAAAAGGCTGAACCAATACTCACACAATAGTCACTCCGACAGATGGAGTTATTTTTGGCTAGTGGCCCCAAACTAATATTCTAATACTAGTTGTCAATATTGAGTCAATATTGTCTACATTGAGTAACTGTAATAAAATGAATTATAGTAGTGACTCCTTTTTTCTCATGTTAGGATTGTATACCTCAGTACCATCTGGGACACTGGCAAAGAGTGGGTGAGTTTTTTGTTGTTTTTTTTCTTCACACTACAACTTGCTGACTACAACTTACTATTATTAATTTGTGACAGTTTCTCAATTTTCTAATATGCTTTATGTTTTATTAAATGCTCAAGTGTATGTGTGTATGTTTTTGTCCAGAGTCCATTCGTAGCTACATAAGAGAGAATGTCCTCCCCCTGTCTCTGGCTGGCTCCTCCTATGATGGCGTATCTGTGAATGATGTCATCTTTAGTGGACGCACTGCTGTAGAGCGGCTGCTGGAAACTGGAGTGTGATGGAGGTGATCAGTCACACACCTGAGGCAGTGACTGACAAAGGATCAAGACCAATTCAGCACAGCAATGATACAGGAACAGAAAAATAAAACGTGGATCTGTTGATGAGACTGTGTGTTGCCATTGTGCTGTGGCTATTTTGTGTCCTGATTTAATAGCTAGGTAAAATGGTGACAATATAAGGACCCCCATACACCCAAATGGGCAACAGGCAACAGTAAGTAATGCATCAGTCTCTTGGTGCAATTGTTGCCTATGAGAAAGATGAAAACAACTGTTCTTTTAAGTCTTGTTACAGATATTTGTGTGTCCTGGACATGCTGAAATGTAAGTATAAATGTAAAGTGTTGCCTTGAAAATCAGAAGCACTGGAAAGTAGGACAGAAGTAATGTTGATAACACAGTGTGCTATGATAAATAAAGGTGTCGCAAAAATACAGCGGGTACACTGCAATATTGCCTCGATGTGGCTTGTGTGTTACATCCTTGAGATCTTGTTAGATATGGTGGCACAACGCTAGTGTATACAGTACTCATCAGCCAATGTCTGTATCTGCCCTTAAAAGAATTCTCCTACGTTTTGGGCAGAATGCCCTTTTTCCAACTTACCCAGAGTGAGACAACATGTTCAATACCATTTCCCCTCTGTACATCCACTGCTTTGATTCCATTGGGTAGTATTTCATGTTAGCTTAGCATAAAGAGACACACAATCTATTGTTTGTGTTACGTGGTAATGAAATATATGTCTTGGAATGAAAAAAAAAAAGTCTGATTGATTCATAGATGGGAATTCACCTGTTCTGAATAGTGACGATCAGGGGAGGCAGAGAAGTGACTGGTGCACATTCACACCTTGATACTGCCAGCACGACTACGCTACATTGTCTATATATTGACTATGCGGTTAGACTGTATAGAGATTTTAATTTAATTTAAATGGTTGTGGGGGCATGGGTCTCACCTAGTTGGAACTGTAAATTTTAAATTTTCCTTCTTTTGAAACTGATGTTTTTCTCATTTCAGTGGACAAACAGTTTCTACAGCAATTTCCTGGTAGTTTCCAGGGTGTTTCTGGGTGTTGCTTGGACATTGCCAGGGGTTTGTTCAAGGAATACTCATCGTTTTAGGAGAAGTTAGATGGTAGGTAGGTGATAGCATTTAACTTCTCCTAGAATGACTTTGTTTAAAAAAAAAAAAAAATTACTTCCAAGAGATGTATTTCAAATACCCGATACATACAGCCTTCCATAACCAGGCCCCCTCTTTTTAGTCTCTGCTCCTCTGATGCCAACCTCCTGTCTCTACCGCTAAGGACCAAACACATCAGAGACCAGGGGCGATTCTAAGATCCGACCTTTAGGGGGGCTCAGCCCCTAAAGACAATGTGACATGCATACAGTGCATTTATAGAGACATTTTTTAAGTGTTTGTTGGACGAACAATACTCTTGCGTGCACATACACACATAAAGAGCTTGGTTCTGGAAACATTTTATTTGCTTTATTCACTGCTTATATTGCTTGCCCAAAATATGGATATTTCATGATTTTAAACAGACCTTATTATACTCTATTTGAAATTCTCTGTACTTCAGTGTGTTTTGGGTCAGGCTGGTTTGGCTCATCCACCATGTCCGTGTCACTGTAGTTAAACTGACCCTCTCTTGCCTCCTGGCCAAAGTCACACTCACTCTCTGCCCGCTGGAAACAAAGCACAACAATATAACACACTGAACAGAGTCCTGACCTCAACCCGATAGAACACCTTTTGGATGAATTAGACCGGAGACTGAGAGCCAGGCCTTTTCGTCCAACATCAGTGCGTGACCTCACAAATGTGCTTCTGGAAGAATAGTCAAAATTCCCATAAACACACTCCTAAACCTTGTGGACAGCCTTCCCAGAAGAGTTGAAGCTGTTATAGCTGCAAAGGGTGGACCGACATCATATGAAACCCTATGGATTAAGAATGGGATGTCACTTAAGTTCATATGCAGCAAGGCAGGTGAGCGGATACTTTTGGCAATATAGTGTATACACACACACACACACACACACACACATACATACACATACAATATAAAGTTATACATGAGATAGGTTCTCACGTATGAGTTTTGCAATAGGGAGGCGTTCGAGAGCACTTTTCTTACCCAGGAGCCTCGAACGCAGCACAAGTTTGGGTCGTCCAACATATTCTGTATTTGCTGCGTATGTTATTTTATCTAAGGCGTATGTCCAGAAGCCCAGGGTGGCGAAGGGTTGACCTGCCTTTCCCTGCCTCTGACTGGCTTACCCTGATGTTCTTACCCTAACCTTAACCAATCTCACTCTTCATGTCTAAACCTAACCAACCCAACCAACGAAGGCAACAAGCACTAGCCAATCAGAGACTTAGTAGGGCGGGTCATGCCTTCGCCTTCCTAGAAAACTGAAATTCGCCCCGTAGACACTGGTTTTGTATTTTTTTTCTGCTATTCGACCGTCCTGTTAGAACCATCATGCTGCGTACCTTGTTTTCTCGGTCTTACTCCGGGCTGTGCCGACTCCCAGTGCGTCACTACTCTGCAGCTGCCATCCCGGTACCCAACACTCAGCCCGAGATTCACTATAATAAGGTATCGTTTGCCAAAATGATCACACGTTCTTTACCGGAGTTACTTCCTCTCCTGTGCCTACCAGCGCTCAACAAGTGTAAGCAGCTGTGTTTACATTCATGACTTGCAGAAACGCGTGCAAAATATAATTCAACTGTAATTGTACATGACTAACTTTACAGTTATTTACTTTATTTCTACGTTTTCGAGCTTACGTTGTATTTGTCCATGCGAAGGAAAGTTGAAATCGCAACGATTGCATTGGCTTGAAAAGGCGTGTTATCTTGGGGCAAAAGTCCATTACAGGTGTGACAGGTCGCTGTTGCTCGAAAAGGCGCTGTCTCGGTTGGACATCTGTATCTCGTGACTCAGCAAAGCGGCCACTGAAAAGTATTTACATTGCTAAGTATGACGAAAATATTAAGTGCTAAAATGTGAAAAGCAAAGAAAAAATCCGTCCAAACGAAACC